>JBBPOS010000109.1:0-70828 GCA_038091575.1 Leccinum subgranulosum
CTAGTGAGCCCACTCGGGCCTGCGTCGGAATCCGAGGTTTCAGTTTCAGCAGCCGCATTCCGCCGTGGGTATGCATTCCTCGTAGCCTTTAGCACCAACGAACTATTAGCCTTTGGGGTGGCCACGGGTGGTCCGTTGGTCATGGTGGGCAGCCGTAAGTAACGGGCACGACTGACAATACCACGTTAATGATCGTCCTAGCTCGGCAATTCTTTAACCAGATCACTCACGCTATCTCCTTAAGGTGACGCTTCGTTTTGTACGCTTGACTCCACTTCTCGAAGGCTCTCGCTGAAAAAATTCATTAGCGGATTCAGACTTTAATATTAGAATTTCGAACGTACAAAGAACGGCTGTGGTGTGAATTTCACGTGCTTTCTTGGCCTGGAGGGCTTGAGGCATAGCGGCTCGCCAAATTTCCCAGACTTTCGCCTTGGTCCGAGACGCACGAAATCTTATAGCAGGCAAAGACTTGGGGAAACAAATGTCAGCGAAAGGTGTGTTTTTACTTGGTCACGATCACTCACTCTCGTCTTAGAGTGCCAGATCCCAAAGGCACGGAAGACGAGGTTCTTCTGGCTCTGTTGCGCTACCTGGTGGACCTTCAGCCCCAACGTCAGCCTCATACATTACCCGTGGACAGGTCAGGGACTTACTATGGGATGCAACCGCTCTTCCATGAACTTCTCCCTCCATCTATCCCACACAACTTGCATGGTGGCCCGATCAAACTCGACCTGTTTCTCCAGCAAGAGGACCCGCTTGTGCCGCCGAGCGCGAGCGGCGTTCAGCCATTTGTGGAACATCCGTCCCAAGTTTTCTATTTACAAAAAGAGCAACCATTAAAACAGGGGCAGCGCTTGAAGAAATTTTACCCACCTGCCCGCTTGATGTCAAGGTGACTTTCCATAAGACTTAGGTCTTCGACGTGTCTCAAGCAGATGTTTTTCCATTTTTTAAATGTGGATCTACGGGTGAAGAGTCAAACTCAGTTCATGCGATTGGGAATACACCTTTTTACTTGAGAATGGTTTGGGAATGTTTTTGGCGAACTTCGAGCTCTCGAAGCTTAATTTCGATAACGCGATTCGTCCAGCGACTCAAGGCAACGGCCAACATCCGCTGCGGAACACATCAGTAAGAATTTCCAACTTTCCAGCAGCTGAAAAGCTTACGGTATCTATCCGGCTAATGATTTGCTCTTCTGCGGTGCGAAGCCAACACCTTCGATTTGCCTTGGTTTGCCATGCTGTATGAAGTCATTCAGAACAGTTGACGAGAAGTCCTGTGGGGCCACTTACTTCTCATGTACTTCTCGACTTTGCGTGCTTCTATTGCCTTGAGTTTGTTTTGCCGCTTCTTTTCAGCCAGCTTGGATTTCCATACATTTAATGTCCACCGTTGAATGATGAATTTTCCGACGGTTTTCGCGTGCTTGAGAAGCTTCAGTTTCACACGCAGTTGGAGTCTCCACTTTAAAAGTGCGTCGTATTGCGTTCGTGCAAGGTGACGTTGAATCGCAAAGGTTCGGCGGTTCTGACAGATCACATAAAATTGGCGCCAAGTTTCCAAAGCGGACGACAGTGTCGATGAATTGGATCGCATGTTGAAGGCAAGCGCACAATCTAGACGTAATCAGCATTACCCGAGTCACAACTACACAGTTCAATTTACCTTCCAGCTGACGATGCTGGCGGATCTGTTCTCTCCAGACAGCCCAAGCACCTTTGACAAGGCGTAGCGCCCTGACTCTTTCAAGGAGTTTGCCACGCTCGCGAGCCTTCCACACTCGAGTAACGGCTCGGACAAGTACGTCGTCCTGTCTAGCGAGGTGTTTATCCGCTTTCTTCTCCCTTGCCTGCAAGTATGTTAAACGGAAGCGTTCACATACAAGGGTGATAAACCTACGCGTATCCGGTCTCTAGCTGTCTTCCATGATCTGATTGCCAGCTTCATCACATGAATAGCGTAGAAACCGCCAGCTGTTTGATGGTCATAACTATGTCAAGCGGGTCAGTTTCTAGGATTTGATAGAGATGAAGATAGATGCACGTTTTTTTCTTCCACACCTGCATCACTTTGCGATTGATTCGGGACCCAACCTTGGCCTTGACCACTTTCTCGGCATCATGGACTGCGAGAACTCGCCTCCAACGTTTCCAGGTTTGCAGTACCGCACTACATGTCGTTCTCCGGTAGAATTGATCTGCAGCTACCTCCAAGCGATCCATTTTGGACAAGCTTGCCTTCCATCGCAGGAAAAAACGTTGGGCAATACGTTCGTTATGCTGCAGTTCGGATAGGTGTGAGCGGAACGACTGCCGCCACTTTACCCAGGCATCCTTCTGGATCTTGAGATCACGCTTTTCTCGAACAGTCTTCATCTTTGCTCGCATGTCGTTTCGCCAGGCAATTTGCCTTTTCTCCTTTAGTTTTGTTTTCCATAACATTAGCGCCGCACGCAGACAATGGGTATTTGCCAGAGTATCTGCATGCCCATGTTTCTCCATACGCGAAGACGTGGTATTACGCCATCGTCGAAGGGCTGACCCGAGGATGACATTGTCTCGAGCCTCGATGACTTGTTGATTTGTTGTCTGCGGAGAGCTCGTGGCGTTATTTGATTTGAAACGATTGAATAGGGAAAGAACCGCACAATCAACCATTGGTAGCCGAGCAGCCATATCTCCCAGCAGCGTTCTAGAAGTTTGTCGTCGCGGAACTTAGCCGCATCTTCTTCATCTCGCGCCATCTTAATCTTCTTCCACGCATCCTCTTCATTGATTGCGCTACCCCTGCGTTCACGCGATTGGGGTACTGTTGGTTGAAGGGGAGGCTCAGGTTTGGGTAATTTGATTGGCGAAGGAGGACGGGGAACAAGGTGATTCCGAAGGTCGGCTGCCGCTGTCTTGGACGTGGGTCCCATGAGGACTGTCGCTCGGTAAGAAGGTGGGGTGGTCGAGGGGGATAGCATTACACCATCCGTAGTGTCCGAGGTATCCTCCCAGGTAGGGACGCATCTCTGTGGTCGAGGAGTGACCGGATGGGTGAGACTGGGAGGCAAGATGGGATTGGCTACACGGGAAGCTAGGGCATTCAGTGGTACTGCATTCGATACGCTGTCGTACTGGCGGGGGCGAGTCCGAGTGGGACCATACCGCGCCGGTTCCTCGTCGCGTTCCGTGTCCGAAGAACATCCCGCCTGACCCTCCTCCGTCTGTTCGGTGCCTTGAGATGTCACACTTTCATCGCGGTCTTGATGGGAATGAAGAGTGAATACGTCGTCGTCGTCGTCGTGTACAGGGGCCATGAGGTGTGCTGTCGAGCGTGTCCGGACTGGGAGAGGTATTCTTCGAGGTTGGGGAGGGGTTTTAGGTCGAGGAGCAATACGGAACGACACAGCGCCATAACCATGTTGCTTCTTCACCCCTTCCCACTTGACCTGCCAATTCGGTCCTCTCAGCTTGCATATCTCCAGCAGCCTTCCATAGTGAACCGTTTCAGTTTGGCTATCGAGACCGCGTGCGTGTAACTCGTCGTTGTATGCCTTCAAGCCGGAGAGAAAAGATGTTGCGTTCGGAGCGATCCTGCTGATTACTACATCGAGAAAGTCGACTTCTGATTGAGAAAGTGTCTGCAGTTCTGACTTGGATGCCGCAGAGGCTCGCGAGGAGTCTGGAAGGGTCTTGGCCGGTGACGAAGTGTGAATGGGTCTGAATCCAAGCATGTGTTGTACTCTACACAAAACGCGTCTCGAATTTTTGCCCACGACGCGACAACACGTGATCTATATAGCTTATCTAATCACGACCAGAACTGACGAAATTCGTCACACACACACACGCGAGTTGACCGCATACACTCACCGTTGTAATGCTTCCTTCAGTCTCGAAACTTCAGCAGCGAGTCTTTCGTTCTCAGCGACCAACTCATCAATCCGCCTCTTCTGGCTTCGGTCCCTGCACTCATACTGCATCTTCTGTCGCTCGGCAGATTGCAGCGATTTCAGTGCTTCGTCGATCTCGAACGAGTCCATATACTCCGAGAGGCCCTTCACTCTTTCCTTCACTCCATTGGTATAATCCAGCACGTTCTCAGCGGTAGTCGGCGATGCGCTAGAGGACGAATGTGTGTCTTCCGGATTCGTAAAAAGTGGCAGAGCATCCTCCTCCTGCAACCCAGCTACTTGGTCGTACTGGATCTGTTAAACAGACACCAGGAATACGTATGCAAAACAATCTCTGCAGATGAATACCAACCTGATCCTGGGCTCGCTCACGTTCCTTTCCCTTCCTGTTGCTGGATGCGGAAGAGTCTTGCTTGGGCTTATCAAACCGTCCCGTGCGGTGCGTAGTTTGAGGTGGTGTAAGCGGTAATTTGGCACTAGAAGGCACTGCATCTGTGTCCGGCTGTTTCCCAGTATCTCCAGTGGGTGGCGTCAGGCGTCGTTTCTTGGGGGTCGAGGGCTGAGCCACATCCTTTGCGGGCGTGGCACCCGCTTGAGGGGGGCCATAATCCAATCCGAGAAAACTCCTGAAGCTCTTCCCTAGTTGCTCTCCCGAATCAGCTGTATCGTCAATCTCGGTGGGTACTGGCGACGGTGGCTGAGGGATGCCTTCAATGCCAGGAGATGTAGAAGGCCCTGCCTCCTCTGATAAACCAAGATCATGACTGAGACTGAGATCTTGTTCACGTTGTTGCAGGCCCATTTCAATGTCCTTCAAACGCCGCACATTTTGTGGGGACCCTAACAACGAGCCAGTCGACAGTGAGGACTTGAAGCGTCTGTCCAGCGGACGCGCGGGGCTTGCAGGAACGGAGCGTACAGTAGTCTTCGCCTCTTCATACAAGGGACGAGGGACAGTTGGAGTCGTTGATGAGGCTGGAGCTGAAGCACCTGGACCGACCAGCGTGCTATCATCTGCCCAGACTAAAATAAACATGCATCAGGGCAAACGCGCGCGCGCTTTCTGAGAATCTAAGGCGAGTGAGAGGGATCTTACGGAAGAAATCACACTTGCTCGTGCCTCCTACGGGTCTCTTGCAACAGTAAAAGTCACTATTTCAACGAGCATCGCATGTCAGGGATACGCGTGACACCGGAACTATACTAGCACGAGTGTCACTAATCGCACCGATTTAGATGTATAGATGTCTTCGATTTGCGTATCACTGCCTCCTCGTTATGTTTGCAGTAGATTTTTCCATCAGGACCAATACCACCAGAGGACATGGTGCAACGATGTAAGGAAGTGATGAAGATGATGGGGAAATAGTACGCCCTGGCCCCCTGCTAGTAATATGCGAGGAATGGCGCTTATCTAACGAGTGATGTGCCTCGTGTCCTAGTACCAATAATTTGTTGTAATCAAAGCTGAGCTTTATATTGTATCCCGTACGAAACCTAGCGTGCCAAGGGATGAAGCAAGGAGCTCTAGTATGCGTTCGCTCTCTTTTTCTTGGATCTCTAATAGCGCCTCCAGTTCTGACAACAGTTCTTCGTTGTCTAACAGTGTCTCCCCATGTATTCGAAGGAAGACGTTCTGCAGCGTCTGAACAGCCTCGAAATCTTTATGGGACTGCAGGCGTCGTTGAAGCACATGTATGAACTGTTGCAGGTGTGTCAAGGTGACCAGCGATCGTAGCTCAACATCAATCGCAGGAGGTGACAAACTCTTGATGTAGTCGAAAACTTCGTCGTCGCCTACAATCAGGATATATAAACATAGGACCGAAAGAAAATTCAGCGAACATCCTCACAGTCACCCTTTTTCTCCAGTTTCTCCATCTTTGTCTGGAGAATGCTCTTCGATTTGGCCATGGTCTTGTCCAGGCGCGTCTTCTTTTCGGCCCTTTCTTCCTTCTTTTCCTCGATGGCGAATCGATGCTCCACACCGGGCAATGTAGGAAGGAAGAAAGGGGCTTGTTCGGGCTTTTTTGGCGGTTCTGTCGGTTGGTTTCGTTGCTACGTGTTCCATCCAATTAGTTTGGGCAAATTCATGATCCTGTCACACCTACTTGGATAACCTCGAGGCTCAGTAATGTTTGCCATCGTGATCGAGGCAGTAAGGTCAGGGTAACAAGATCCCCGTCCAACTGGGGAGGCGTAGAGAACATATCCACAGGCTTCTCCTCCATCGTCAGTCCGTTCAATGCTTCCAGGGCTGAAGATAGCTGTATGAGTTATCATAAAGCCAACTAATAAATACATACCATCATCTTCTACATCTCCTTGCATAGATGGCATACAGACCTCTGCGATATCTTGCTCAGAGACCGTTCGAAGAGTGACTTCCGCAAATTGTGCTCTGTTCGCCCACAAGAACACTCCAACGCTGTCCACATGGGCAGTTGCCAAAAAGTCGTTTGTCGGTGAGAATGCAATGCTCGTGGCGATACTTGGTGTGCGGAAAGCGTCGATCAAGCCGCCGGTCGGAATATCGAATGTCCGTATTACTGAGTCGAGGGATGTAAATACTATCCAGCGAGAATCTGGTGAAAATGCCTGCATGATGTCAGCGAGTAATAGTATCAAATATGACCGGGAATCCATACCACGTCAAGAATTCGAGCCTGCGAGCCACACGATAGCTCTCTGACTATGCGTCTTGTTTCAATGTCGACCACGCGCACTGTTGCATCCTCGCAAATGATGGCCAACAGTCCAGAGTTTCGATGGAGGATCATCGATTGGGCAGATGAGGACAACACTAACGTATAGTCCAGTTTTGTAGTGTGGAAATCGAAAAACTGTTCCGGATTGATGAGAACTTCGAAAAACACGAATAGTGAGGAAGCCTTACGCTGATAGTGCCGTCCAATGTGCTCCCAATAACGAGACGATTCAAAGCATCGGTGGCTAAGCCTGTTATACAACGCTCACCGACCTTCGATGTAGACGTAGCATTCAATCGCTCTACCACTGCTAGAGGGCAGGGTCCTACGCTGAACGTTTTCCGCTTCAAGCCAGATTGCATGTTCCACATGTGAATCTCCCCCGTCGACGAGCCCGCAATACCAAAATTTCCACACGCAGATACACAGACACACTAAGTGGACTTCCTAAGTCATGGTCATACAGTATATGAGGTTGCGCACCTTCACAGAACTTGCCGAAATTTTACGTTTGGCGCCCTCGGTACAAGGCCAGGTGTGTTTTCCCAGACGTTTATTCAACACCGTCCACGATCGGACCAAATGTTCGTCAGCGTGAGCTGTAAGTACGTCATCCCAATCCTTGGAGCGCATTGTCGAGTGGGCAATTGATGTAATCGACGGAAATTTCAGTGATGCCAGAGATTTAGAAAGCACTGCGGCTTTCTTGACAAGGGATCCTAAAACGAGTTGGCATCAACGACTTAGTTCAGTGATGGTAGCGTCACGGTTACCTTGAGACATCTCGAATGATCTTGAGTCGCGGACCACAGAAGTGTACCGCAAGCTCCGGTCAGTCGAGGCGGTCAGTAATTGTTTTCCGTCTTCCCCATAGTATCTGATTAGATGGGGTGGAGCATGATGTCCAGAGCGGAATTTGAGTAGTCGTGGAGCAGCAGTAGGCGAGTCAAACAACCATTGCTAGTCTATGGTTATAGGTAACAAAAACCCAAAGGGTTGGAGCGCACCTTGACACAGTTGTCTTCACCAGATGTTATCAGAATTGGCTGGCCGGGTACCCATTGTACAGCACTGATGGCTGCGTCATGAGCACCTCTAATGAGATGCAAAAGGCGACCGCCTGAGTTCAGGTCCCAGAGAGCTAGATGCCCGTGCGAAGAAACAGAGGCAAGAACCTGGTGCTCATCTTGCATGGAAATGGATAAGTGAAAGTAGAAATTCAGCAAAAGCAGGATCCTGACCACTTCGAAACGATAATCCTCTGATCGTGCCACCCTCCATGAACATTCTCATCAACCTCTCGTCTGCACGTATGTCATATACGGATATTTCGCCGGATGTGAAGCCGACGGCCACGACATCAATCGCAGGAGACTGCACTAACGCTGTGATGGCGGAAGAGGTCATATTTGACAAGCCATGGGTAGTCAGCAGTTTTGAACTTGAAACCTTGTGTATGCACGTCCTAGAACCAATATGTGAATAAATGACACAGATACACAGATCACAACACTCACTGAGTTCGTATATTCCATAGCTGCAAGTCACCTTCGCTGCTGGCTACTAGTACTTTGTTCAGATAAGTTGCGGGATGCAGTAGAGATACTGCTGTGACGCCGATGTCAAACTGGATGGCACAAGAAAACAAAGGTTCTAGAATAAAATGAGACTCGTGAGGGACCATTCGACGGGTTACCCTCACCATCGCTTGAAACGTCCCATACAAGCATTCGACTACCATCCTCGGTCAAGGCAAGCAAGAGAGATCCAAATATGATCGTAGAAGCCAGTGGGGTTCCAAGTGGATTTGCAACTCGAGTGATCTATTGCATAGTTGTTGGTGGAATTCAAGCACATCGAACACACATACCTCTTTTCCTCTCAAATATTTAACGACGTAGACACCCGACGCCGCAAATATTGCATCACCTTCCATGACTAGGGATGAGATTGCGTCTGGTTCCTCCGGGCCTGTACATCGAAGACCTTCAGAAGACCCCACTGGCTTCAACAAGCGTGTACTCACCAACAAATAATAGAGTCATCTTCCCCCCCTCCCAAAGTGCCCATGATCTGCCGAGGCATGTGAGGAGATGTATCCGCGGGCCTTCGGTAGCACCCTTATGAGAACGCGTTTGCAGGTAAAATGGAATGTGATTCGTGACCAGTCCAAGTGCGCGGAACGGAGCGAATAAACTATTGTCGTTTAGTTTTTGAGAAGTCTTTGACGGTGCAGATTTTGTGGAGGTCCGAATCCTTTTTCGAGGACGTCTCTTGACGTCTCCGGGCTCTGCAAATTCAGCCATCACTTCGAGCGTATCTCTGCAAAAGTGGAAAGTTGCAGATTCAAATTATCGTACACAATCACGTGACTGATCGTCACTAGGGTAACTTGTAGCCTGAGCATTTCATGATATTCAAACTTGATCGTCATGCAATTATATCCGAAAGACTAACATAAACTGCGGCAATCTACATACATACATCTAGTCCGACCAAATAGCGTTACAGTAATAATCACCGACCAGTGTATCTAATCTAGTTCATACACCACCTGTATTAACTGGAATTGTTATGGCGTCTATACAATTGACTCTCCTTGTACAGTTTCCCCGCCGAGACTGGGTGCCCTTTGTTCCGTAGGATTTGATTCATCAACAATGGATGCTTCTTCCAACTTGGTAGAATCCGCTTCACCGCCGGCCATTTCTATCGCCTCGCCTTTTTCGGTATCGCCCATCTTCTCTGTGCCCCCCTGAACAATCGTCCGTTGCAGTGAATATGCTCGGATAAAGACAATGAGAATAAGGCCAAAAGCTGACAATGGTGTGTTCACAAGCCAAATCGTACTGATAGAGCGAGCATAGGCTTGCGTCACTGCAGCCCTCAACGTGATATCCTATAGCAGATAAATTTCAAGTCAGAGAACGTTGTAAACACTGAATCCACATACAGGAATTGAAGCTATTTGCCTAATACTGTCATTGATCGAAGCGGCACTGGCACTGATAGTAGAAACCCCCGGGATAGTTTTCAACTTTGCTTGGAGGGTACTCGAGATGATGGCTTCTCCGACTGTGATACCAATTGTACCACCCAGCGTACTTGAGTATACGTGAGTCTAGAGTCTCTGAAATGTCCATGCCATCACGTACCGCGCAAAGACCAGTGCCCCTGTGCTCGTGGCCATGTCTTTGAGAGGCATGGCAGCTTGAAGTCCAATGAGCGGTGTCTACCGATGATATTAGGAAGACTAGGCTGTGAAGGATGAAAGATACGGCATACCTGGAACAGGCAACCAATTCCAAGGGCTGCAATAAGTGGGTATATTTCCTGGGTAGCACTGCAAATGTGATACAGATACTGTCGCAACCCCCGAGGAACATGCACTCACATGCTAGATGTGCTGTCCAGCATAATCATGAGGCCCCATCCAATGGTCATCACGACCCAGGCAAACCACATAATTGGACGGTACGACCCAGTGTGTGAAACAACTACGCCCGAAAGTGTCGCTTGCAAGGCACCACCAAGGGAATACGGAAGCATCCTATTGAAGCAGAAATGAGTGATTTCGTATGTACCCAGGGAATTGGACTGACTTGACACCGGAGCTAGTGGCCGAGGCACCGAGAACTATTTGAGGTTGTTAGCCCTCAACATAGAAAAAAGGGAATTAAGTAAATGTGCCTTGATAGTACATCGGTAGGTAGCTGAACAATACTCAGTACTGAGGTCGACCCACAAAATGAAAAGCGTACTATGATCCTATTTTCAAAAAAGTAAATGATATGTCAAACTTCGGCATGGGTTGACATACCCGTAAAGAAAACGATAGCGTGCAAAAACACGGAAACTAAAATCAAGCCCGTCGTGCGAGTCTACAAAAAAATCAGGAACCTGCAGAAGGAAAAGGCTAGACACGAGCCTTGAATAGTCGTGGCGGAATGATCGCAGATCGCTTGGTAAATAACTCGTTGACCCCAAAGATTACGAGCAACAAAACTCCGATGACGAGGAGAGAAATGGTTTCCGCATTTTTCCCTGGGTAGAATTTAGTCTTTCAGCAGGTCCGTCTACAGCAAAGTTTACATACACGTAGTTTCGCTCGAGTTGAACCCCACTAAAAGGCAGACGACGCCAGCGACCACAGTGACCAGTCCGACAACATCAAACTCCTTGGCATGATCGCGGAACGATTTTCCTTGATGCGGATTGAGGTTCAAGAACAAGAATAGAAGGATGCCTGCTAGGCCGCCAGTCGGTCTATTTCAAAAATCAGACAATTCATCGAATTGGAGGAAGCCTCTCACAAGTTGATCCAGAAACACCTTTGAACCTAGTCAACAAAGCATCCGGCCCTCAATTGGGTAACATACCATCTCCACGAAACATGATCGGTGAACACCTGGAACATGGGTTAAGCCAAAAGCAGCGCTTCGCTCGAGGTAGACTTACTCCGCCAACGAGCGGTCCCACAACACTATAGGGATTGAGAAACCTCTTTTGACCATCAAGCACACTACTCACCTTGCAATGCCCCAAGTAGCGCCAATAGCTCCTGCATATTTTCCTCGGCTAACAAGTTTTAAAGAGCAAGAGGCAAGCAAGAGAACAAGACTTACTCCTTGAGAGCTACAATATCTGATATAGTGATCTGGACCATTTGCATGATGCCGCCGCCACCTATTCCCTGCACGGCACGGCAGACTATGAGCCACGTCATGTTCTGGGCGGCACCACACAACCCTGATCCAAGCTGGACACGGTGTTACATTTGTGTATAGATCGCGCCGAGTAAATTACAAACCAAGAATATGACGATGGATCCGTACAAGACTGGCTTGCGGCCTATCAATCCAACAAGTGAGAGGGATGAGATAACGAAAGCGGAATAAATACAGACCAAACATATTAGAGAGCTTTCCGTATAACGGTCCCAAGGCCGCAGAGGCTAGCATATATGCGCTAAAACGAGAATTAGGTCAGCGACGACGACGAACGCTGAGCTTACCTCCCAACCCAGCTGTAGTTGTTTCCTCCACCTAGATCGGCTACTATAGTAGGTAATGCAGTAGCTACGATTGTCTGTACGCGGTGTCAGGCAAATGCAAAGATAAGATTTGTAAAGAGATACCTGATCGAGTGCAGCGAGGAAGGTAGAGCACATGAGGCCAAAAAAGACAATCCCGAGGCGATTTTTTGGCACGACATGCAGTTCGTTCTGCTTCCAGGACGCTCCTGGCTCAGCCTTTGGTGCCGATTCCTCAGCCACGGGAACGGACGAAGACATGGTGGGCGGGGTTGGATAGAGAACGGGGGAGCAGGAGCAGAGTACGCGGTGGAGTATGGGAGCAAAGACAGGGAGAGTCCTGGACTAGATGAGTAAGGCGCATAGCAGTATTCTTAGTGCACCATTCCTTCAGGAATACCAAGGGACCTCGACCTATACGGGGAGTGATCATGCCGACAAGCCGAACATTGTGATCACACGTCCTGCCGGATGCCCGAGTGTCCATGCGGGGACACCGAGTGAATAATAGAATCACTCTGCACGAAAGACTCGCAGACAGAGCCAGAACATGCGAGGCCCATCGCTAAGGGCGATGTACGATTCACATGATGGCAAATATGTCTCCATAACATATGGAGTCATTGGTGGGGGGTAAAACGCCAACTGGACACGCTGCAAGTGCAAGTCAACCACACTGCATCATCAACTGGTAGCTTACCGGTATATCAACGCAAGACATAGTGATTTTCAGAAATATTCACGGGAGGTTCAAGTTGGTATGGCCAAATCTGGCAACCGCGCTCAGTGGCACGGAAAACCTTATCTCAGCGGTCTTGATTTCTTCTCTTCTTGACTTTGTTCAATTTGCCTCTCTCTCTCCTGTCTACATAAAATACTGTAGTTTCAGAAGATGACTGAACAACCGATCCCTACCTTCAAGCTCGTTCTTGGTAAGTCAACATGTCTACTTTCCTTGTCGTGGTTTATTTGAGGACTGATTTTTACCATGCTCGATCGATGCCCTGATTCCCTCACTTCGCGTCGCATTTCATCGCCGCATCCCCTTCTAAAATTTTCTTCTCATCGCCTTAAAACACTTTTAGTTGGTGACGGTGGCACTGGGAAAACCACCTTTGTCAAGGTAGAGTCGTGCCGCGATGGCAACCTTTGACCCGATCGCAAACTGATCCTCCCATCCACATAGCGCCACCTGACTGGCGAATTCGAGAAGAAATACATCGGTGCGCATCTATGTCATGTTATCGATGTTCACGTTCTTCATGCAATTTGTAGCCACCCTCGGTGTTGAAGTCCACCCCTTGACTTTCTCAACCAATTTCGGCACCATTTGTTTCAACGTCTGGGATACTGCGGGTCAAGAGAAGTTCGGTGGTCTCCGTGATGGTTATTATATTCAAGGTCAATGTGGTATCATCATGTTCGACGTTACCTCGAGAATCACGTACAAGAATGTGCCTAACTGGCACCGTGATCTCGAGCGTGTCTGCGAGAATATTCCAATCGTTCTTTGCGGAAACAAAGTCGATGTCAAGGTGAGTTGATGGGCACCGTTATTCTCCCGTGATCAGTTCTCACTTACTCCATGTTTTAGGAACGTAAAGTAAAGACGGGTGCTGTTACCTTCCATCGCAAAAAGAACCTCCAGTACTTCGAGATTTCTGCGAAGTCGAACTACAACTTCGAGAAGCCTTTCCTGTGGTTGGCAAGGAAGCTGGTCGGGTAAGTCCGGTACCAGCATAGTTGCATCAGTCCCTCAACCTTTTTGTTTTAGAAACCAGAGCCTTGACTTTGTTGCTGCACCAGCTCTTGCTCCGGCTGAAGTTGTTCTGGACGCAAGCATTATTGCCCAATACGAAAAAGAGTTGAAGCAGGTGAATCATCGTCTCTATTATGTGATCGCTTGACTGTGTCTGACCCAATCATCAGGCTGAGGCTGTCCCTCTCCCAGAAGAGGAGGAGGATATCTAAATACGATAATGCATCTTCATATGTGCTCGGGACGACTATGATCTCGTAGTCTTGTGTCATTCATACCGGCCCACGCGTCCTTTTATTCATCATCTGGCTCTGTTTACCCACTTTCTTTCCGACTCGCAATAGTTCATCATCTCTTTGTTGTGATCATACACAAATCATACATTCTGAGCGCGCTCGTAGCCCCTATGATTGTAGGGGAAGTAAGTCGATGAAATGGATGATTTTATCAAACTCGTGATTAATATTGTACCATTGCTCATGGATGGAAACATCCTAGTTTTGCAAGAGACCCCCGTAGTGCCTTTTGAGCAAACAGAACGCAGCCTAGCAATAGCCCTCGTTTTTCGAGGGCTGTGAGCCGTAGAACCCCATGTCCCTCATCTAAGAACTGTTCCCGCGCTTCTTGTGGCCAAGATAAAAAGGCTTCAAGAGTTTTCTGATCTTTGATACCCAACTCGACGAAAGCATCGAGACGGTGCTCAAGGCTGGGTGCCAAGGAATCCAGAAACTCGCTCACAATAGGATCACGGTCCTTCTATAATCAACTGAGATATTTTATCGTGCCAGAAAAATAGACCTACGAGCATATCATTATCATTTTGACGTTTCTTGGTGGGCTGTGTGCCATGTGAGGAGTAATCAGAACTACATTTAGGAAGTTAGCACAGCCTGGATATGAATGAACTAACCGCGTTGTGAGGTACGCATGAATTTTGCGCTCTCGATTTGTTGCGCTCATATCTCGTACATTTGAGGTGAGGCCGCCTCGTATCCACATATCTCTTGAGATAGACGCGTGCCGGCCAACAAGCCTCATACTTGATCAACCATGGGAGAGTGGTTTTGGCCTGGAGCAAGGCTGGCGATCAGTCTAAATATGATTGATAGCACTGGCATGCTTACATACATTGGCAATGAGTCGATCCACTCGACCGGGGGATTGTTCTTCCACGTACTTGAACGGATCCAAGTACTGACGAAACAGAGCCTGGATGGTTGTCTACAGGCATCTAAATATCAGATAGAATATGTGGAGCGATGTGACAAACCTTTAGTTCCTTGTGTTGCTTGGAGTTTGGCTGTATTTCAGCTGCCTGGAGAAACACCAAAGAGTGCCGGTTGACATTTTGGTACAAGGCCATTGAGGCAGGACATGGAAAGGGGATTACGCGTGTATGGTTATACAGGCTAGATTCCTCTGCAGATTTATATTTTATTACACAAGGAAGGGTTGTACGTGGATATGCATACCTCGCATCGCGATCGCAGGACTGGAAAGGCCATCAGTGCAACTGTCAGATAAGGAAAAGCGGGGAAGGTGCACACGTGACTGATAGCTGAGTATGTAATGCAGGGTGCACAGGCCTGGGCAATCGCTCGTGTCGTTTTTCGATGATGCCCGTGAAGACGTCTCAATCCATCTGTCCGCTTGAACAAGACCCTGTTTTCGAGGATGACATCGACATGCAACTACCACAACCTAATCCTCCCCCTATACAACCCACACCACCGTCGCAGCCCGCCCTTTCCATACAGACGACAGTAACTCCTTCCAAATCGACTCCCCCTCAAAAGCGCTCTCCCTCAGATGCAGTCTCTCGTGGCCGGACCCAGAGATCTTCCCTACCCCTACCCACACCCACACCCGACCCCGCCACAGACATTACTCGCCTGCGTGTTCGCGCCCAGCGCCACCATTGTCTGTATCCCGGAGCGACCTTTCAGGGAACACAGAAGAGCGGCAGGAACAGCTACGATGTCAACGTCACCATTGTCGTATGTCTCGCCCATTTCGTCCGCCCCACCATGCGCTAATGTGCTAAAGGACGTCGACTTCTCTTCCTCGTTCCTATGCGGATACCTCCGCATACGTGGCCTAACCAACGATTGGCCCGAGTTAACGACGTACTTTGACGCCGAAATCATTGGAAGCCGCTACGGCTTCCTGACCCAGAAGTGGGGAGCCAATGAACAGGAAGATATGGTCCATTGGCAACGTTTCCCCGCTTTCCGGCATGTCAAGAACGAGCTTAGGAGGCCCCACTTGACCATGCCTGATCGTGATCGGGGAGCTGTTTTCATGCGGTGGAAGGAGAGATTCCTGGTCCCTGATCATAGGGTACAAGATATCAATGGCGCAAGTTTCGCAGGTACTTTCTCGTTCAATCTTGCGAACAGTCTATCGTGTCTGTAACATTCACGCTGTCCCTGACAGGTTTTTATTACGTTTGTGTGGATTTTAATCCTCAATCTCCAGCAGCCAGTGTGCGCTCTGCTGCTGCCCAATCATTTCCCCTCTGTGCAGAGGAGTGTGGGGAAGGTGATTTGTTGACGTCACCTTCCCCTGGTAAGCTAGAATCTATTCCCATTGGTCGTCGCCGAGATTCTAGCGTCCGACGAGGGGGACGTGGGCCATCTATTGGCCCCCGTTCCCCGCCGGCTGCTTCCATGAGCGGCTTCTACTTTCATCAAAATTCTGAACCGTGCGTGGTGTCTCCCTTACCTTGGAATTACCTCGACTGAGTGTGCACCCACGTATGTCAGGTATCAGCAACTGTCGCTGAGTCACGTTACCGAGCGCTCGAGCTCTTGCTTCGAGTTTCGCTAAGGACTTTGGGCGATAGATCCCATTGGCCCTGGCACGTTCCAGGCTTCGTCTTGACGAAGCCTGGATGTCGGATGTTGGTGCGCCTGTACAAGTTGGATAGTAAATGTGTGAACTCTTTGTGTCGGTTAGTGTTACCCCTCCATAGCATCGTACTCTACATGTATTCCTTGTTTCATTTGCAACAGTGGTTTTTATTTAATTATTTTTATACATGACTGTTTGAACGGAAGGCATGAGCAGGTTGCCCTGAGGCCAATTGGGAGCGTCCGCTACCGGCCCGATGTCAACCATGGGGACTCGGAAGTGAAGCAATTCATTGTCCAGCCTGTCAACTTCATTGCTCAATTCAACTACGGCAAATATCGGAAGGGACTCCGAGTTGTACCGTAGCTACGCCCGCCGTTGTGGGACGCCCTGCTAACTAAATATCAGCCCACAGGACAGCAGCGGTCATGATTATCATATTGGTAAGATATCGATCGTCACTGGCATGAGCGTCTTTCTCGAACAAGGTGCGCTACTTGCTAATGGTCCTCTAGGTGCCTAGTTCTTCGATTCGTGCCGTGTTGCGGCGGTGCGTTGAACTTACGCTCTGGGATTACTAGCACTACCGGGGTCACTATGGCAAAAGACCTCGAGTCCAGGCTACATTTCACCAATGAGTCGTGGTGCGTCTCCTGCGTGTATCATGCTGTCTGTAGTCTCCCGTAGGCAGACCCTTAGGCAGGAAGACAGTTGTTCCTTTTTCTATTAGGCGCTGTCTGCACAAATTGCGCGCATACATTCACTGCGTTTCATACTCGTGACGGCTCTCACACAAGCTATGTGGCAGGTATAGTACCAAAAGGTGTTGAATGTGGGTGGCACCCTGGAACTCAGGAATAGTTACTGACGACTAATGCGTGGCGTATTCCGTTCCTGTGGTCCTGCCTCCCGTCACCTATCCTGTGCCTCCCGTCCGAAGCAAGGTCCTCAGATACTTTCCGACGGGAGCTAGGGAGCTAGGGATGCGGCTTCGGCTTCGGCGTTGCTGGGCACTGGTACTCCCTTTCCACGGAACTGAACCTGCATTGGAAAAATCATTACATCTCCCAGCCGGAGATCCAAGGGTATTGGGACTAGCACGTATTTCAGAAACACGACCTCTCCTCACACACGACATTCAATACACAAGTCAACCTCGTTGAATGGGACGAGAACTCTAATGTGTACAAGCTGACGCCTGTAGACACGGTGTCAGGGCAGGCTACGTTTGCCGAAACGGCTGGGGGGGCATTTACGTCACCTTTATTCTTGAAAGGACGCTGTGCTAGGTGTTGTTAACTTCAGACTCGGAGGTCTCCAGAGTCTGGCATTGTTCGCACTGGAAGCATGATGTCGATCTACAAGTGTGTCTGTGTCATCGGTGATGGGACCCTGTTCTGTACGGCTTGCTCACCTCGTTGGTCATTGATGAAGGTCCGGTCAAGGTCCTTTCTGACGTGCGCTCACGGCATGGCATGCAGGGCGCAATTCTTGCCCGTGATCTCTGAAGAGCAAACGACGGAAGTGATTAACTTCTGCCGGTCTCCACAGCGGTTTGTGATTCGGGTAGGTTCTTGTGTGCTTCGCTGAGTACCGAGTTTGATCCGAGTCAATGGAACAGGGACAATACAGATATCCTGAGTGGATCAAGTCACTGGGCGTGTGCGCACGTCCTCCTGCTCGTGTGAGCATATCGCGCGTCGATTATGATTAGCGTACGCCCTGCCTAGCAGACGAAGTGCGGCTACTGTATTTGCTCTCGGGCCAAATTTTCTAGTCCGACCTCACCTAGTTCATTTACAAGAAGAACAAGCTCTCATTTGGCAAGATCGTGCGAATGGTAACCGCATTCAGAGTTACTTTGACTCCGTTATTGACGGAAGCACAGTTGATGATCCAGTACCTGAAAATGCCGCGCCAGCTGATAGCGTGGATAGGATGAATCATCCCTGACTATCGCAACATGTGTGGGTCATTTCTACCCGTTCGAAGGGCCGATTACAAGACTTACATATAACCCCGGAATGTAAGCGGATCATCGTGAACCCTGGTTACCTCGCTGCTTTGCACAGGCCAAATATCCAGCCGAAATGAGACAAGAGTCGAGTAGAAGACGGTGTGGTACTGATACCACTGGATATATATCTTTGGGATGGATTTTTATTCGACAAGTATTCGATGTTGATGCCGACCGCCGCCGTTCATCTTGAATGGGATAGGCATGTGGCTCGGTGGGATTACGCTCGATCAGCATTGTGGGGCAGCTGGAAGTTACGGAACCGTGTTCCCGGTACTTCCGAACGGGTTTACCGTTGTAGGTGAGTCGGTCATGATGAAAGATGGGATAGGAAGGGCGCAGACCCAGATTCTGCATTAGGGCATGCTTCCGACTTCGCTCCAAAGTGCATGTGTTGCGGAGTCACGCGGTATGCACACATAGGTATAGATTATGTTGAAACCAGTGGTGCCCATCATTCAAGGCGGTGAGGTGGGTCCGCAAGCGAATGGAAAATACGATTTTCCTGAGCTGAGAGTTTTCGCACTACCATAAGGGGGCCGGAACCTTTCCGGGGATGCAGACTTTGCTGTGGTGGATGCTGCGAAGGCCGCACTGGACGGATTCCGAGAGGTGCTGGGTCGGAGATGGATCTGGAGGAAACAAAGGTGAGGCCGGTGAGGGCTCAGGGCGGGGATGTAGCGGAGGGTGGGTTGTAATAATACGATTTAATTGATCAAGTTCGGTTTTGTCCGATCCATTCTTCACCGCGCAGGCCATCCGAGCCTCGCCAGTGTGACTGACTGAGTGGACATCCCTCCGCTCAGTTTTTTCTTCTTTTTTTTCTTCTCTTTTCCCCCTCCTTCTCTACCAGTACCAGTCAGTAATAATTATGGCTTCTCACCCGTCCGGCACCAACAACGTCGTCGGCGTACACTACCGCGTTGGTAAGAAAATCGGCGAGGGTTCCTTCGGTGTCATCTTTGAAGGTATTCATCCACCCTCCGTCCTCTTCCTTGACCTCCTCCTCCAACTCCGTCTCAGGTACCAACCTCCTCAACTCCACCACCGTCGCTATCAAGTTTGTTCGTCCGCAGCATCCCCTCTTCCCCCCTGCCTGCTCATCATTCCTCCCAGGAACCCCGCAAGGCAGAGGCTCCCCAACTACGTGACGAATGCCGCTCGTATCGCATCCTCGCCGGCTGCCGTGCGTCTCTTGGCCACTCACGCTCCCTCTGTCCCCCATCCACTGACATCGCCTCCAGCCGGCATACCTCAGATCTATCATTTCGGACAGGAAGGTCTCCACAACATTTTAGTCATCGACCTCCTTGGACCCAGCTTGGAAGACCTCTTCGACATGTGTGGGCGCAAGTTCTCCACCAAGACCGTCTGCATGGCCGCAAGGCAGATGGTGCGGCACCCGGTCCCGAACAATAGCCATTGTCACTCAACGTGATCCCTTAGATATCCAGAGTGCAAACCATTCACGAGAAAAATCTCATATACCGCGATATCAAACCCGACAACTTCCTCATCGGCCGTCCCGGAACTAAGGCTGCGAACGGTATGCTCCGTCCTTGGCATCGGCAAGACCCAGTTCCTGAACGAGGTTTCCCGCAGTCATTCATGTCGTCGATTTCGGCATGGCCAAACAATACCGCGACCCCAAGACGAAACAGCACATTCCTTACCGCGAACGGAAGAGTCTCAGCGGCACTGCACGATATATGAGTATCAATACCCACTTAGGACGGGGTGTGTCGCAGTTGTTGGTCATCGCCCTGCCATATTGCTAAGGTTTCCACTTTCCAGAACAATCGCGAAGGGATGACCTCGAGTCTCTTGGCCATGTCTTTATGTACTTCCTGCGTGGCAGCCTGCCTTGGCAAGGTCTGAAAGCCGCAACTAACAAGCAGAAGTACGAGAAGATCGGAGAAAAGAAGCAGACAACGCATATTAGAGAGCTTTGTGAAGGCTACCCAGGTCGGATAACAAGTTTGGGTGCTTCAGCATCATCACTGATCAATTCTCCTCAGAGGAATTTGGTATCTATCTCAACTATGTTCGCAAACTTGGTTTCGAAGAAACTCCCGACTACGATTTTTTGCGAGAGTTGTTCACAAAGGTCATGAAAAACTACAACGATATCGACGACGGTGTCTACGATTGGAACCTGTTGAACGGTGTGTCTAGGCGTACCTTTCTTTCCTTAGCTCATCCAACTGTTAGGTGGCAAAGGTTGGGAGGTCTCGATGGTGTGTCATCATGATACACAATTCTGTCGGCTATAAACTCAAAACATGACATTTTTAGGGTCAACAGCCGGTCCCTTCCTTGGTACCGAATGTGCCACTCGCCCAGCCTCAGGATCGTAGACGGGATATGGAAAGACAGCGCGATACCGAGTGGAGAAGGTCGTCACAGCCCAACCCACAAGTAATTCCACCCTCTCCTGCACTTGTGCGCCACGGATCGAAACAACGTAGAGCCCCAAACGCGCTTACGTCTGGTGCTGGTGGCACCACGCATGGCCAGGGCACACCTTTGTCTGCAGCTGCTCAGGTCAACATTCCCATATCAACACCCCAACACCGAGCGAGCTATACCGGAGTTGTGCAACATCCATATGCGAACGCCACCTCAGGCATGGAATACGGAAACGACGAAAGTTACCCCAACCAGCCTTACGGTCGTGCCTCTCCTATGGTGTCAACCGTTGGTGCTGCACCGCCGGCGATCAGTAATGTTCGTGCACGAGGAAACGAAGTCGGTGTATCGCAAGGAGATGACTATCATGACCAAAACGGCTATCTCCAGGAACCCAAGTCAAGTTTCTGGAGAATCCTCACATGTCGATGCGGTTAGAGACCCCCGCCCTCCACGCAGCTGTGTCCCTTGCTCTCTGTTACCATGAACGTACATCGTCACACGTCGCCGGTCATTTCTTTGTCCCTTGAATTTTTTGATATACCCTCTTTTTAGTTGCGCCTTAATATCCGCTTCGCTTGGTCATATGGTCTTTACCAGGAAATGGTAATGCTGACATTTTCAGACACTGAAGACTTTGCTATCACACAACCCGAAAGAAATCCCCACCCCCCTCCCCCTCCCTTTACGATCTGATTAGTGCTCTGCAGCTTAGTAGCAAACAGTGTTCAAGAAATCAGTTATGCGTGACATTGATAGAACATGACGCGTACGTCGACAACTAGCAGGACAGCAAGTGATAGCATCGTTATGGAAGGGTAAAATTTTATGGGACAACGGAAGAGAGTTTAATGGTTGTACATGGACCCGAGGAACCTAAAGTTGGCACTGCTAAATCTGTTCGTCGTTCTCGAGAAGGGGAAAATCCATGGATATACTAAAATCCATCATCAAGCGCTTGGCGGTAGTCCTGTACGCATCACCTCCTCATCCATCGACACGGTGTGCACTGGCGTCCCCGGTAGAAGAGTTTGGTGGGGTTGGGTTTCCATTCGGTACATCGCCCCGAGCATGCGAAGATCGTCCTCGCCCCCTGCCCCTCCTACCCCTTCCATTCGTTTGTCCTTGGGGAGCTCGACTTTGACCACGCTGTTGCTGAGGCGTAAAATAAGGCTGTGTTCGATTGCCATGCAAGTCATTACCGCCTCGCAACCTGAGGCTGCGAGGCTCCGTCGGTGTTCGACGACGAGGGGGCGTGGAAGGGGTCTCAGCAGAGGACGGTGAACATGTATGGAGAGCCTCGATGGGAGGGTGGTCAAACTTAGGGAAGTCCATAGATCGGGTCCGGCCATTGGATGTGACATTCCGAGACCGCCATCTAGGATGAGTGGAAAGTTCCGGGCGAAAACATGGAGGAGTCGAGGGCGGTGGTGGTGGAAGAGGTGGTGGTGGAAAGTGAGGAGGAGGAGGAGGAGGAGGAGGAGGAGGAGGATACCGCTTGTTGATTTCATCCATAGTGTCGCGGAGTATGTCACGCTGCTGCTTAATCATGTCCACTTGACTGCGCAGATCAAGGTTTTCTTCTTGCAGTTTAGTAATACAACTGGTCAGGTCCTCGGAAGGTTGGTTATCTGAAGCATATCGAGTGAAATTAATACTTTTTTGTACACCGATATCCCTATACTGAGGTTTCGTAGCAGGGCTGACAACACCATCGATAATAGGGGGAACTGCGTTGGGAGAAAGAGGGGCAGAAGAAACACGAGCAGAACCAGTGCCATTGAGTTGGAATGTCTGGTTCAGTGCGTTGGCAAGAATATTGTTTTGGGGTGTAACATCTCGGACATCAAGGGGGGAGAGGAAGCGTGGAAAGGATCGTGATGGCCTTGCAAGTTGTGGTGTAAGGCTCTGCTTCTCGCTACAGCGAGGGGTCGGGCTCACCGAGAAGCAGCACCTTGGGAAACTTTTTTCTTTCTTTTCGATGGTAGCCGGTCGGATACCCCTCCCGACAAAGACTCGTTAGATCCGGGAAGCCTAGTGGTATCTGACAACAAAGGGCTCCGTTGAGACAAAGTATTGTGTTTTTTCCCCTTGGGTCGTCGAATTTGAATTTCGACGCAATCGAAGACTAGCTTGGGTCTCAGCTGTGAACCCGTAGAAACTGATGACTGGGGAAAAGAAAGCTCCGTGGTACGTTGTCCGTTCAGTGTATTCAAAGTCGAGGGGGCAAGGTATGAGAGCGGTGAAGAGTCCATCTCAGGTGGGAGCTCAGTCAGGTCACTAAGATTATCCATGTCATCGTCGAAAAGAGATCCAGCTGGAGCAGGTTGCGTGGAGACTACAGGCGAGCAAGGACCTGAAGGGAAGCAACTGGAATCACCGTGCTGTTTGCGAATGTTCGCATCTCCGGGACTGTAAAGCGCTTGAAGTGTAGCCAGTTCGGACGAGGAAGGTCCCGAATCAATGGCGGGGCGGAAATGAGGAATGACGACCGATAAGTTGGGCTGGCGGGGGGGTTGAACTTCATCCACAACTCCCGGAGAAGTAGATGTTCGATGGGAATGGGAACCTCCATTTACAGCTGGTATTGCCA
This sequence comes from Leccinum subgranulosum, assembly GCA_038091575.1. Classification (NCBI taxonomy): domain Eukaryota; kingdom Fungi; phylum Basidiomycota; class Agaricomycetes; order Boletales; family Boletaceae; genus Leccinum; species Leccinum subgranulosum. Next base: position 23,279 of record JBBPOS010000109.1, read on the forward strand.
CATCTCTTGTGGGTGGATCATCCAAAGCGTGACCATTTTGTAACTCGTCACCATGAATTTCATCAGGCAACCCAATCAGCGCTTTCGGGGGGCTATGGTTTATCTGCGCGTGATGTAGTCGACAGAGAAGTGGACATAGAATCATGACTAACCGGAATCGACGCTGTTTGCGCAAATCGGTCGTACCAACCAGGTTTGGTCACCTCAGGTGCTATGGGCCTGCAGGTTGTAAAGGTCTTGGCCAGGTATGCAAGCCTGTGTGATGCATTGGGGCGAGTGCCTTTTTGCTCGTCCTCGATGACCCGCTCCAATTGTTCTCGATACTGAGGCGAACCATTGCGATGAAATTGGTGCCAAGTTGCGTCTCCATCGTGATGCTCCGAAAGCGTTATGGCATCTACCGAATGGATAGAATCCATATCCAGATAGTGGGTATAACATTTGGAGATATGGCAAGGTTTGCAGCACACGGCTGCAGTAGCATGCACTGGGTGGGCTGCACGCGCTCGGCAGCTCCTCATTGCCTTGAGAATGTCAACTACCGACTAGTTATTATGCAGGGGACAGAACACACCTTAGCATCCATCAGTCGTCTTTGGAACAATTTGCAGGCAGCCTCAAATATATTCGCGTCTTGTCCGGAGAGCAATTTACTAGTTTGGATGAGAACGGGCCCACGTATAATGACATGCAACTCACAGTGGGTGTTCGGACAAATACCCATACATATTGGTGTAGTCATTGTCAATGCGTTGAATTGCTGTGATTGCCCGGTCCCTGATTTCCAGCAGGTCGCCAAAGGGTCGACATTGAACCGGCTCCGTTCCCCTACACTGGCAATCCCTGCCTTCCACGTAGCACAATGGACAGAGGACAAAACCGTCGCCAACCAGCAGAACATCAGCAGAGGCACCAGAAGAAGACGCGGGAAGACACATGTCGCATTCAAAGAAACTCTGGAATATATCAGCCCCGCAAAAGTCACAGTGAAGATCGTCAGTGTGGGAGGCTTGTGAGTATGAAACGTGGGGCATCGAGTTGCAGGAATCTGTAAACTCGCTAGCAAGAATGTCATCGAAAAGCAAAATGAGCTGCTTCAGATTCTGTGCCGATGTGGGACGAGAACCAATTTCGGGATGCTCCGGCAAATTTTCCGTGAGGCGGGTGAAATGTTGCAAAGCATGAAATATGTTGGTCTTGACTTTGTAAATTTCTTGCCTGCATACTCTGTGCATGATGGGTCGACAAACAATGATTAGCATATAGCCGGAGCTCTTACCTGTGATAAATGGGAAGCTCGTGCCACAAGGCCGCCTGCAGACCAACGAGAGACATGCGCGACCACGACGTTTTGATCGTGATTCCACCCTTGTTGACCACCTGGTGGCAAGACCTCGGAGGAACGAGCACTAAATCGCCCAACTGCTGTTCGGCGATATACACGTCAAAAGGGGCCTTTGCAAGTTCTTCGATGGTAACCACATGGGTTTCTAGGTCAACTTCCTGCCCTAATTGGTGAAAATACGCGGCAACCTGGGGGACCGCGGAAGTCTTTGTCATGAACCAGAATGCTGAGCCAGCGTGTTCTGAAAAGCACATAAGGTTTTGGCCAGTTGATGCACAAAGGTCTTTGTGAAACGGTGTGAATGTGTCCCCTATTCCGGTGTAGCACATGAGAGTCTGGACCTTGGCCTGCAACGATTGAGACGGGAGAAAGAAAAACAGAGGCTGAGAGCAAACCTTTTCGGGAAGAAGCTCGAGGAAATTGTTTGGTCCGTTGAACAAGAGCTCGTCAGGGAGAGCGCCTGACTGTGTGAGCCACGCTATCCAGTCTGCGGGACAATCGCCATCTTTCCCATAGAGTCGCTCTTGTTCTGTAGGAGTAGTGGGTTCCTTTTCGGTGCGCATACAAACAGGTTTTGGCTTACCGTTTGCACTCGCATATGCGGGGCTGTCACGTAGCCTTTGTATGAAGTCGTCTATGGTGATCTTGAAATCGGACCAGTCGTGTACATTTCGGACGGATGGATCTTGGACGGTGTTGAAATCAGGAGAAAGGAGGGAGAAGATGAATGCGACTGACTTTGATCACCATTCTTTCTGATCCAGTCGAGATTAAACAAAGCTTTTGGCCACATTGGATGTCTGTTCCAACCGGTGATAATCAAGGGGTTTCCATCCCGCTCGACGAGTGGGACGACGACGTCGACCTTTGCGTTCGGTGACGAGTAGTGCACGCGCTGTACAGGATGGAAATTGGGTGAGCTGGCGATGATAGACTTCAAGTCCCAGCCAAGCGTTGAAATGAGCGGGCGAGTCGTTTGGCCCTCCATATTTTGGAGGTAGAGGGTCAAACTAACGCGAACACGTGATCAGGTCAACGTTGTCGTCGACGATGACCGAACACGATCCGGTCGACGTTGATTTCTGGGATTTCGTCGCATGTGCAGTCTGCCATCTCCCATTCTCTCCACCAGACAGAGGCCCTCCACCCGTGCCGTTCTGGATCACAGAATGTGGCCATGTCTTGTGCAACTCACACCTCAGTCAGTACTTTTCTTGCTTCTGATACACCACTCACGTCCTCGTACAGACCCAAATCAAACCTGTGCCAAGTGCGGTGACCAGGATATACAACTCATGCCCCTCCAGCGCAATGTATGCACCTTCTCGTCCATATTCATGCTTCCTGCTCGAAATCTGCTAGATCGACCCACCCATGTCAGATTGGTTTCGCTCCTTACCTCATGCAATCGACAGCATGGCAAACGCTGTAAAGGTATGTTTCACCACACTGCCAAAATTGTTCTACTCCCTCTGCTCCCGACCCAGTTTCAGCAAGCGTCCCTCGCTGCGCTAGTGAGACATTATCGAAACCAGTGCTTGCAGCTGTCTTCAACTTGCGATAGACTTCGCAACGAACGCAGATCGCTCCGAAAGTCAGTATTTGTTCGATAGAGTCCGTACACAACGAAAACTCCCTTCCAGGGAAGTCGAGGTTCAGCGAAGAGAACTTGACATGTACCGCACTAGGGGACCTGCATCCGATCAGATCCGAGAGCTGTCCACCCACCTGAACCACAATGGCAAGCGGCCCATAGCCGAACTACGAGGGTAAGCTACTATCCCCGCTCGTGTAACTCGACGCGAGGCATATCTGCCCAGTTCAAACAGTAGTGCCAAGACGAACTCGAGCCCAAGGTCCATCCGGACACCGGTTGCTCCCTTGCGTCTTACTCTGCAGCCAGGGGAACACCCCAGCTTCACTCGACAGGAATCGTCTGGGCAAGGACTTGCAAACACGGGTGACAGACCTGGCAGCAGTCGGTTTGCAGAGCACGTCCTCGTCACTCCTCTTTCGTACATCTCTTATTTTTCTCTAGACAATTTGCGTATCATGGACAGGACAGCTCTCGAGCGAGACCGACGCGACATCCAGAACAACAACAATCGGCAGCCCTACAACAATCACGATTCACCGCGGGTCATGTTATGATGGCTCCGCCTCCTCCACCGCTTCAGGGAAACCGCTTCCAATCCGACCAGGCACATTTGCAAACCGATGAAAGGATGGAGAGCTCGATCTCGCAGACCTTTGAGCCACGCCGAGTTACCAAGATTTCAGAGAGCATGGGACCACCTCCAACTCCTCAACGTCCCTTCTCTGCCGCGCTGAGAACACCGTCGAGAATACCCACGCAAGATGCCACGACCTCACAGACCAACCGATTCGTTCCCACCTCATCCAGAACTTCTACCACGATGACAGTCGCAACCAACGTTGGTAGAGCTTCGGGAGGAAATCGCATGCCTTTTATGCCACCACAAAGTTCAAAGGGGTTTGGTTGATACGTTCGGTGCCGTTAAAATAAATGTATTATTTGGCCCAAAAAGTTGCGGTGTAAGGCGTAGTAAGCGTGTGAGCGGCCAAGCGAGGGCAGGTCTCCCCCCCTGACAACAAAACTGCTGTGCCAAATACTGCGGACAGGTCATTTAAGCCTTGTCGCAGCACCCTCATTCTATCCCCAGAATCATGGCGTACAACGATCCATATGCCGGGCAGCATGGGCGATATGACCCTCATTACACTGACGCACCTGACTTCAACCCCTACAACAACGCACAACCTCACCAAGCATACGACCAGGGCGGATATGATTCATATACAGCACCAGCAGGGTATGTGGACGACGCCAACAACGGCCAGTCTACGAACCCTGGCGGACGCAAGATAGAGAGCACCCAATATGATCAAGGAGCGTTTGGACGAGGTACCACTGGCAAGTGCGTGTCTCCCTTTGTAGAACCATTTTCAGAGCAGGGCACTGAAATGCTGGTGTCATACAGGCGCCCCGATCTGAGACACTGGCGTTACGAGCACCATAGAGGTCTGTGGGGCAAGGTACGCATCGCAGCAGCTTCGTCAATGGCGACCGGTGCTCAAGCGCTCAATCTTCTAACAGGGTAGTCGAGTGGCATGCATCGGGCGTTTCTGTTGCTGCACTATCATGATCGTTGTATTCTTCATCGTCGGCATCGTAATACCCCTTGCGCTGGTGAGTGAACTCTGGTCGAGAAATACAACACCACTCACAAGACCCTCATCAAGTGGGCTCGTCCTCCCAACATTGTAGTTGGCAGCGTACAGGCTGTATCTAACGGAAGCGAGGTAAGTGCATCTCACTACTATCGCTCGCATCTAATTAAGCCCCCTATCTCCATAGATCCAGACTATTACCGATGGTGTTAAACTCAACCTTGAGATCCCGATCCAGTACGTGCGAGGTTCCAGGTGCATGATAGCTTCACACTCACTGGAACGATAGAGTCAGCAACCCAAATTACTTTAGTGTCTCACTCTCTTCGATAAAGGCGAATGTATGCGTCTCTTGAGCCAGCCACCCTTGTGTTGCTAATCACCCTCTTAGATTTACTATCCGATCAACAACACGCTTATTGGAGGAGGACAAGAAAATGGCATAACCTTCAACTCACATTCTAGCACAAACTTCACTTTCCCATTCTCGATCGAATACACCACCACCATGCCATCAAGTGCAGCGATCATTGCAGACTTATTATCAAAGTGTGGCACTTCAGCGTCGGACATTACTGTGAACTATGAGATTACGGTAGGCGGAGTTCCATGTAGCGCGCGGAATCTCGAAAGATCTGATTACCTTGTCTGCTAGCTTGATTTGCGTATTGTTTTCTTCACAGTCTCGCCGACGATAAGCAACTCTGCCAGCTTCGTATGTCCTTTGACATCATCTGAGATCGGGGTAAGGGGTTTTTCGAGAGAGCACTGCAATTTTCTCATGTCTTTTTTAGACCCTAACGTCTGCGCTGGGAAGTGGACTGTGATTAAACACCATCAGTTTTCGTACGGACTTTTTCTACGACGTCATATATGCATCACACATGGACTACAGAATCACCATATTACTTCTTTCAAGTTGTAGGCAACGCCCACTATAATGTGGCCTTCGATCGATACGTTGTATATACTTAGATCACAGTAATTGTTTTCAGAGAACCTGTGACGACGAGAGTTTCATCATTGTCAGCCCATTCGAACGTGAGCGAGAAGGGACGGCATACATTAATGAGCGCCTGCAAGGCCGCCATCTCTGTCGTTTGAGAACTATGAGAACGAGGGCGTGATTAGAGAGGGATTTAGAACGCGGTGTAGAATACCTGCCTTGTCGTTCGAGACGGGTGCGGGGCTGATAACAATGCAAATCTAGCATATACGCACCAAAAATTATTGATGTCCCAACTTTCCCAAGCGCTCAAGCCCGGCATCATCTACTGGTGGTTCTGGAATACAAGCATTGCCCAGTAGAGCCTAGATCATCTCTGCATAGACCTTATCGATGCCGATGTTGACCACAGCTCAAACGCGGTCGGATGCCCACTGACCGTGGGAACCAAACACTTACATGATTTCCAACCCAGATTACTCTCGACGTTGCTCCTACCTTCAGAGGTATTGTGCTCCTTTTGTCTCAGTGCACCCTCCCTTAATCAGATGGTACACCGTGACAGACATGCCTTGGTCCGAAGCCATTAGAGAACAGTTCTCTCTTGTTGACCGCTTCTCCAGAGAGGAGAATGAGTGGCTTGGACCCTTCAACACCCTCCTTTATGAACTCTTCCCCTCTTCAGAGCACTACCAAATAGTACCGCAGCACATGCGTGTTAAAGAATCTCAGGAGTTAATTTTCCCTTTTATCATTCGCAAAAGAGGTATTCTGATCTTCTTCATCGAGGTCAATCCGTATGGCTCTCTCAGGAACCTCCGTGCCCGAGCCCTCGCCGACAATCAGATGCGTGAACGCTTCCATGAATTATGTAGCTCCCTCCGTACGCCAAAGCTGGTTGGCATCAGCTCCTTCGGAACCCAATTCTGTGTTTACTCTTTCACCACCGAGACTCGAACCCTCCTGCCGAAGCTCATCGAGGCGGATCTCGGTACCATCACCGACACCGCTCCGGAAGATAGATGGGCTTTTGACATTTTGAATGACGACGGAGAAGCAAAGCTGAGAGAGGTGGTGACGGAGATCAAGGCCATGGCGGTGAATTTGTAGTCTTTTAAAGTCCGCTCGAATTGTGGCAGTACTTTGAACGCCCCAATGACCTTCGGCCTAGACCGGTAGTCTTCGCTACGCGCGATATCGATGACAACTCGTTAGTGTCTCTGCTTTTACCCGAGGTGGGGCTGCACTACGGGTCCGAAATCTTGAGATCGGACGTCCAACTCGTGTCATTGGCTTGTTTTTTACTAATCGCAACAAGGGTGGCGGGATACAAGCATACCTGAACAGACGCAACTGTCGACACCGTCGATCCACTTTTCGCAGCATCTCCCTCTGCTTTTCCAGCAACCCATGACTTTGCCCGTTAAGCTGGCTTTTCCTGCCACATGAACACTCCAGTGATTGCCGCGGCCGGACCGAACCCGATCGTCGCGATTCCACATCCTCGTCGTGAGCATAATTGAGCCCATGGCCCAAAGGATGTCCCACTTGATAACCTGTGCGCGCCGGCGTCCGACAGGGGAATCGCTGCCAGATCGACCCGTGACGAGTGATTAAAACGAAGAGCGTTCGCAAGGCTTCGGTGTCGGGGAAGAGAAGCAAGACGTAGATAATAGCGATGAGAAGTGCAGAGCATATAGCCGTAGGGAGAACGCAGCCTACAAGGAATTCAAAGAAGAGGGATTTAGCGCTGGCTGGGCCGATTTTCGAGGGTGGGTTTGAGGGTGACGACGAAAAGCAGGGAGTAAATGGGTATGAGTCTTAGATCACAGTAATTGTTTTCAGCGATTAAACTGAGTCCGAGTAAGAAACGTTACTTGAACCTGGTCCAGAGATGCCACGTGAAGGAGAAACATTCCTACCTCGAATACACTCGGTGTTCTACGCGATATTCAATGTCAAGACTGGCCCAAAAATCGTTTGCCAGGTCCCCGAAGGCCTCATAGCACTGGCTGCGCCGGCAACCAGCTTGTCGGTGACTTCCTCGCCGAAACCGTCCAACGCGACCTTGGTCGAGGGGGAAGAGCACAAGCTATCCCGTCGATCCAGTTCTTCTTTGGTTTCACCGAGCGGCCAGCGTTCAGGCTCTCTACGTCACTTGCCTTCTCCGGGCCAGTACCGTTCCGCCTCGGCGTCCAGCAGAACTCTCTTCAACTTCAACGACATATCAAAATATGTTATTCCCCCAAACCCTCTCTGTGGTCGTCTCGTCATTTGTGCAACGGGAAATTACCGCATCATCGGCCTTCCCGTGTCCCTCGCAGGAAAGTATCAGCGGAATTTCTTCAGGTTCAACCTCTGTTTCGTCTTCGAACGTTCGGCGAACCTGAGCTGCTACGAACCCATCGTTCGGAAAGTCAGTCGAGTCCTGACGGCCTGCGAAGTTTGTCTATTCGGGTCTTTCCCCCCGACGATGGTACGCTCACCAACTTGGCTTTACAGGAAGAATCGATGTTTCTTTCGAACCCCAACACGTCGTTGGCGATGTACCCCATCATCGAGCAACTATACGAAGACTTGAATTCGTATTCTGAGACTTCTATTCCGATCGATGAATTCAACTCTATCGAGTTGAAAATCCTTCCCTTCTATCCCAATCCACCGTCGGTCGGGGATTGGCATGTGCCACTGGCACTCATAAACCTGTCGAAGCGAATGGAGGATAACTGGGATCTCACTATGAAAAAGGTAGGTCCATGATCACTCGACTCGAATGTCACCTCATCATCGCTTTGCTCTTTAGGTCTGTCCATACATCAATGGCGTGAACCACGTCAGCCGCATCGCTCAGTTGGCAGACTGTAACCTCGAGCTAACTCGTCAGGCTATCTCCCATCTCCTGTAAGTGTCGAGTCTTGCTAGGAGCTATCCGTTTATATGCTTATTCGTGCAATGAGGTATTACCAAGTCGTCATGACGATTGACATATTTCAATATTCGAACATGTACACGCTGAGAAAGAACGTCCAGTGGCTCGCAGACGAACATCACGTCAGGGACGAGTGTGGTCCCTACGTGACCAAGCCAGGTAATTTGCGAGATCTTGCTTGCATGTGCGTGTTTTTTTTTGATCGCAGCGCCAGGAAAGCCGGTCCCCGATTGGCCCAAGCTGTTATATCTCTACACTCGGTTGAGACCAGGACGGACCGTGTTCGAATGGATGGAGAGCCATGACGTCCACGAACTGGGCGTCGACGTCCGGAGGTTCACTAGCTTCGGCGTCATAAAGGTGCGGCAGGCCACGAAGTATGCGTCTCGACGCTCAGCTTGATATGCACTCCTTGCTAGGGTTTCCTCCGCAGAGTTCACCGCTACCCGGTTTTGATCCCAGACTCCCCGACGCAACCAAACCGCAGACGCCGACAGAGTTTTTCGTCGACCCCTTCTGCTGCTGCTACACAGTTTGGAGCGCAGCTCACGACTCAGGCAGATTCTCATGACCCGCTCAGCCGCATTCGAGGGCGGCTTCCTGATATATCGTTTGCCATCCCAGTTCACGCTGAAGCGTCCTTTGGGTCGACCAGAGAAGCCGGCGTGACCGCAAGCGCGCCTCGAAGGATCAGTGCAGCGGAGAAAGTGTTGGAACAACTGCGCTCCAAAACGCTGCAGAGAAGTGGCTCAAACATCACTATCGGGCATCCACCGTCTTCGGCTTCGGAATTCCAGGAAGAGGTTAGCACTGCTGTCGAACGATTCGTCGGACGACCGAGAGTCAATTCGGATGGTCGTCGATATTCGATATATCCACAGTCGGAAGTGTCGAACAGAGATGGTCGCTTGTTGGGGTATGGACCTTCTGTCGGATCCATATCCGCCGGGCGCCCAAGACCATCGCGTTCACCGTCTGCGCCGATGGTCCCGCAGATTCATACATCATTTTCCCAAGGGTCAGGGCAATCGCTGTACGTGGCGGCGCCACCCCCTGAATTAATTTCTCTACTCGACGGGGAACATCACACGGACGAACTATCAACAAGGTTTGAGGCAGGCTGGCCGATACTTCAGCAATGGCTTGCTGTGATCGGAGGCGGGCGAGGAGATGGGGATCTCGGCAGAGTGTCCATCATCTATCGTTAAGGGATCAGGTGCTACGGGTTAGGATACGAGCAATGTTTGTGTACATTCTAAGCAAGCGTTCGATTGACGTTGACATAACCGACTCCATAACACGAATAGATGGACTCCTTGCACGATGGATCAGAAGGGCGTGCGGATACTTTTTTGAACGATGTTCCAAAGAAAGTTTTGATGTCCTGGAGAAACTGCACCCTGAAGACAATAATTTAAGTACCTGCTCTCCATCGAGAACCGGAATACTGACGTCCGGGGAGATGCTTCGCTCATTCGACATCGTCCGACGTCTTCGCTACCCAGGACCATCATCAAAAGGACGAGGGTTTGGTGTTTTCGATCAATGCAGCCTCCACGGCGTATTTCAGCCAAGAGGGCGCGACTTGCCAAAAGCGCCACGTCCTCGGGAGTACCTCCGGGTTTAGCGACAGCCTCGGCGCAATGGATAGCAGAGGTCGTGGACTCCGCCAACAGACTCAAGGCATAACCCGGAGATCTGTACGGCAGTCAATCACTGGAAAGGTTGGCACGCCGGGGACTCACTTTCCGCTCTCATCGCCCTTGTATACGTCAGAGTAGAGATAGATGTCGGGTATGTAACGATTGAGGACCGAGCGACAAGATTCGATCATGCGATTGGAGAACTGAGGACTGACTCTTACGGCGTGTCTGGATGCGGGACGAATTCATGAGCGGCGGCAGTGTGTGCACGGGCCGGGTACGACCTACGCGATGCCTCTTATTCGTTTGATTTTGCCTGGTTCAACAAAGTTGAGCGTCTTCACTTGCTTGACGATCGGGCACAGAAATTGGACCTCGCCACCGCCTTCCGGGGGGGCTCCGCGCTTTTTTATCTGTGGGCTTTTACTTCAGTCCAGCCTGCAGAGCTGAATCGACACCCACACACCCTTAGCTCAACACCGTCAGAGATCCCAAAGAGCTGAAGGTGGGGGAGGGTCACCGTCCGGACGAGATCAACCTTGGTAGTTCTCAGCCTCATCGAGTTTTTCTTTCTTTCGGGTGACGCACAGAAAGGTCCATGTCATCCGTGGTTATCCCTCGCAAGGTGATTTGAAACGGTTTTTTCGAAAATGGCGCGAGCATGATCAGAGGTTCGAGAAAGTATCCCACTGCACGCGAGAGAGGGCATTCGTGGGTCACCGATCCGCCAGAGATGATTCCCGGTTTGAACAGGACGGCAGTACCTAGCGCGATTTTGTCAAACGGATGTACCTCGGAGATGAGTCTGCACTCGTACCAGTAACGGATATGTCGACGACGGTGCCATTTGTCGCTTTTTCCAACAAGTGCAGTAGGCTTATTTCGTAGTCTAAGAATATCCGGTGACGACAAGACATGTAGCAAGAATGCAGAACAAACCTTGTAAACCGGGATTCTTGTCGTTGGACCTGATCTTGTCTATTCTCACTGGTTTTCCGCTGAGAATTGATAGCACCAAGCGTTGTCGTAGGTACTGTGGCCCACTGAAGCTAATTACCTGGCCGGTCTGAGCCATCCTGGTATGCTTACATAACCAATAACATACTGACTAGATTTTACACACAACTTCTACTTCTAGACGTTCCTTAGAGTTTGTTCATTGATGACGACCGACTCGCTGCATGTCAACGGATCGCCGACCTCGAGCGACTGGCAGGATCGCTATCTCCACATCGACCAAATCTTAGACCAACCTGGTCCCCGCACAGATCCATCATTCCTGGCTGGCGATGAGGTATGGCATCCGCGTGCAGGAAGAGCCAGTCGACGGCTCACCTTTCTTAGGTCAAAGATTTTCTTAGAAACAAGTGCAAAATCCTGGTCATCGGCGCTGGCGGGTTGGGTTGCGAAATTCTGGCCAACCTTGCGCTGACTGGGTTCAAGGACATTCACGTCATTGACATGGACACCATCGATATCAGCAATCTCAATCGCCAGTTTCTATTCAGGTGCGTATATGCTCTGGTGTTTCACAACGATGTCACGTGCTCAGCACGACGAGCAGACAGGCCGACATTGGCAGACCGAAAGCTATCGTAGCGGCTGAATATGTGATGAAGCGGGTGTCGGGTGTAAAGGTCACTCCGTGAGTACGCGTCTCCTACGATGACGACTCCCGCTGCATATACGACGCAGCTACTTTGGAAAGATTCAAGACAAAGACGACGACTATTACATGCAATTCAATCTCGTCATTTGTGGCCTCGACTCTGTGGAGGCGCGTCGGTGGATCAACGCAACGCTCGTCAACTTGGTCGATACGGAGAACCCAGAGAGTTTGAAACCTCTCATTGACGGCGGCACAGAAGGTCAGCGGCGACGGATTTGTCAAGTTGTAGATTTTTAACTTGAATCCACAGGCTTCAAGGGCCAGGCCCGCGTCATTCTTCCCACTGTGTCGTCCTGTTACGAATGTTCCCTTGAAATGCTCAACAAGCAAACGGTGTTCCCTATCTGCACCATCGCCAATACACCGCGTCTTCCGGAGCATTGCATCGAATGGGCATCCGTACTCGAGTGGCCCAGAGTACATGGGGGTCTGTTTTGTTTTGTAACCTTTTCCCCTTGTCTGACATATTGGATTAGAGAAGAAGCTTGACACGGATGATCCGGAGCATATCAGCTGGTTGTACACTGTCGCATCCGCACGAGCCGAGGAATTCAAAATTGAAGGGGTGACCTGGTCGCTCACTCAAGGTGTTGTCAAGAACGTGATACCTGCCATTGCCTCAACAAACGCTATCATTGCTGGTACGTTGAACCGTTGGCACTGTTTTTTTTTTTGCTATATCTTATTTATTTCAGCATCATGTTGTAACGAAGCATTCAAGATCGCAACTAGTTCTGCCGCATATCTCAATAATTACTTCATGCTAATCGGTACCGAGGGGGTGTATTCGTTTACGTTCGAGCACGAGAGGCGCGAGCACTGTCCGGTGTGCGGTGGAGAAGCGCTGGAGCTATCAATAAGTCGAGAGCGGACCGTTGAGCAGTTGATCGAAATGCTGATAGAGAAGCAGACGATGTAAGCATGGTCATTAAGACTCTCGCACATGCTGATGGTATGGTTTGCAGCCAAGTCAAGAAGCCCTCTCTGTCAACATCGAAGAGACACATATACTTCCAGGCTCCTCCGCAGCTCGAGGAGGCGACGCGACCGAACCTGGAGAAGAAGGTATCAGAACTTGTAGATGAAGGGGAGGAAGTTGTGGTCACTGCATCGACGCTGCCGTTCAATCTGTCGTTGATCATCCGATATACGAGCATGACATAGGGGTTAATTAGTCAGCAACGTATATGCTTCCTTCCAATTTGGGACTAGAATGTGGTGTTGTTGCATTTCTCATCAAAACCAATGCCAAAGGCAGATCTCAACAAGGCAGGCTGGGAGCAGAGCGAGTTTCCGATCCTCTGCGAAACATGTGCGAAACTTCAAGTTTGCTTGCAGAGTTCAGGCTGACACTACCCGACAGGTCTCGGTGACAATCCTTTTATCCGAATGGTGCGCCGCTCGTTCTGTCTTGTTTGCCTCTCCGATGTTCACTATTTTATCAGTCCAAGCAAGAATTTGGCCGTTCTTGTGGAACATGCGCACGCCCGTTCACCATCTTCCGTTGGAACCCTGGCTCGGGCGCGCGCTACAAGGCCACCGTCATCTGCCAAACATGCGCCAAGGTCAAAAACGTCTGTCAGACGTGCCTGTTGGACCTCGAGTACGGTCTGCCAACCCAGGTCCGTGACACTGCGCTGGCCGTCCAGAGTGAGGCTCCGACGAGCGACATCAATCGCGAGTACTATGCCCAAAACATGGAAAACAAGGTGCGGTTTCCATTTCGCTTCAAGGTTCACAATCTCAATGGATTTTTTTTTGGGCGAACAGATGACAGACGGCACCACGTCCATGGTACAAGTGGGCAGCAGGGCGAACAATGCAGGCAAAGAGATGCTCAAAGAATTAGCTCGCACGAATCCTTATTACAAGCGAAACCGACCACACGTATGTTCGTTCTTTGTAAAGGGCGAATGCAAACGGGGGGCCGAATGTCCGTATAGGTGTGTATCCTTGCTTATAAACACCTGAACGACCTGATTGACTTGCTGTGTAGACACGAGCAACCGCCGGACAATGAACTCGCGCATCAGAGCATCAAGGACCGTTATCACGGTCAGAACGACCCCGTTGCAAAAAAAATCATGGCAAGCCACGCTGCAGTGCAGGGGCTCAAGCCTCCAGAAGACGAGTCCATCGTATGTTTCTCTGTCGGATTTGTCACACGACAGCATGCTCATGATCCTAGATGTCGCTGTTCCTATCGTCTCTTCCCACGTCCACGACAGAAGCGGACATACGGACGCTGGCGATGAACTCGCTACCTCAAACATCTTCATCGCAACTTAAATCGGTTGTTCACATCGCCAAGTCGAGATGCGCCTTTATCAACTTCAAAGATCGAGCATCTGCAGAGCGGGCTGCCGAAGCTTGGTCACACGGTCTGGACTTGGACGGGGAAAGGATATCCGTGAGATGGGGGCGAGGAAAGAACGGTGGTACTGGCAAGGCCTCCGGCTCTGCCAACGCATCCACATCGACTACACCGCCCAGTTTAGCTACGATTGCATGATGTAAGATTGCACGATTGGGACGAATTATTTAATTTCTTTGATTATGGTTCACGGCGGAATGGACCTGCGACGAGGTCGCACAAGGGTTCCATGTGAGTCACCGGCCGACACATCGCGACAGAACGTAGGGTTGATGTAACGAGCTGCTCACTACGGAGCTCGGATGCGCATGTGCGTGACTCGATTTGGACGATAGTGCAGCAATCGCGAGACAGGCGATCCACGGATCGAAAACGACGAGAACAGGAAGAGAGAAAAAAGAACGTCGAGGATTTCCGAGGACTCTGCAGGAATCTCGCGGAAGATGGTGCGACAGCGCTGCCAGACAGCACGTCAGATGGGATCTGGGACCATAAGAGGGTGGGGGCGAGTTTTAGTAGAGCGCTTATGGGCGGAACGAAGGCCGCCTGAGACCGGACAGAAATTCGATGCCGACGAATCGAACCTCAAGAGTACGAACCAAGGCCAATGAATAAAGTCCAAGATCCGAGCCGCTGACTAGTAGTGTTTGACCATTGCAAATGGATAAAACAACTTGGAAATTTGACGGCGTAAATTAAGGGGACTGGGCGTTCTTTGGGTGCGAGCCAGCCAGGGGTCAGGGCCATGCAGCTCGTTCAAAATTATTCCAGTGAACGAACCGAGGATGAACCAACCAAAGATATGCCAGGCACCCGCCTGTCGACTGCATCAAACCTTACACATACACCCAACCACCCAGCATCAAATCTTGATGTCTTCTACACAAAATGAGAAAGTTCTAGTGCTGATGTTGTGTGTCATGCTCCTCTGCAACGGTGACCGTCGGTCGCCGGTTCATAAGCCCTCCAACCAACCACGATCCTGCGACGATGCCAAAGAGGACATACAACCCTTTCCTCTCTTCACCAGTCAACGGTCTCGATCGAGCCCGGGGCTCATCCTTTCCAGACTGAGGAGCCAATCTGCTTGCTTCGGACAAGGAGGAACGGATACTGAATGATCTTGGAAGCCCCAGACCTTCCCAAAACTCTGACCAAAGTTGCGCCTCCTTGATAGCCGAGTGTTCGCCGGTCACTGACGAGTCGCTTTCTTGAGGCTTCTCAAGATTGTGAGTCGGCCCTCCGTCATAGTGGGTTGCTGAACCGCCGACGACGTGCAGCTTTGGACGCTCTGGTTCCAAAGGGGGACTGGTCATTGGTCTGGCAGAATCCCAAAAGTCGGGTACATAGGGCTGGAGTGAGACATCGAGATTGATGAGATGTGGGCGGAGAGCGATCAACTCGCAAGGAGATGTGGATGAAACTCACAACTTGCGCGGATGCATTGGGAGGGGGTCGGGCGAGATCAGGCAGCTTGACGGCCAGAAATTCGGAGCGTATCTCAGGGCGCGCGGCTAGCGGGATGCCAGGAGCGGCGCCCTGAAAAGGCCTCTTTGGGTGGGGTGGTGGGGCGGCGTCGGTTGAAGCGGACCGGGTGGCGCTGGTAGGAGGGGGTGAGGAGGTCACGATGTTCTGCTCATGTTGCTTGAGACGAGTGACCAATGTAGACTTCTTTCCCCCACTGTGGTGCCGGGTGAGCCAAAAAAAGAGACAACATGGCTGTGCGAACGTACGTTGATAGCCCGCGAGCCTTTGCTTCCTTGCGGAGCTCGAGGACGGTAAGGTTCTCCCATGTGCGGGAGAGCAGAACGGTGGAGACGAAGGAGCGTCGGTGGGCGGGAAGGCGAGACAAGTACATAGTACGGGCGAAAAGTGGCACGTGGCGCGGGTGTGTCGGAATTGAGTCCTTTCGACGACGCAGGCTGTGTCGGGCTCGAGTTCGTCGTCGTCGCTGGCGGTGTCAACAGGCTGTGATCCGGGCCAGTGGAGTGTTCGAGAATGTGTAGGCCTCGTGTTGGTCTAGCGCGCTATCCAAAAAAAAAAGAGAGAAAATCGAAAAGAAATCGTCAGCGTCTTCAATCTCGTCTGCCATCGGTGCCCTGCTCGAACATGCTTCTCTCCCCTGCGTGAGTTCCCCTGCGATCGCCATCCTCCTCGTCCTCACCGACGTCGTTCAGATCTACGAGCGCAAGTCTCCCCTCGCAGTCCTTCTGGAACAAATTCAAGAACAAGAAGGGCGGCGACAAGGACAGCGACTATCGTGACAAGCAGTCGCATATGGCCCTCGCAAGACAGCGTCTCCTCACCCTCGCATACGACGAGATGGAGACCGTCAGAGTCGTCAGTGTTCCTTCCCTCTGCCCTAATCACCAACTCACGTCTCGTCTTCCCTCAGCTACCACAAAGTTTTCCTGTGAGGCCCTATTAGCTCCGACAGCCCTCCTCTGCTGATCAACACGCCACCAGGAACTCGAGGCCGTCGCCAGAGACTGGACAAAGCCTCCCCCAGATGCCGTCTTCAGCTTGCGAGTCCCCACCGAATTTGCCTCTCTCCATGCCTCCGTTCGTCCCTCTGTGACCCACTTAGATGCTCCCCGCTGACATCACTTGTAGCGATTAGTCTCCGGACCGTATATATACGTGCGTTATCTACGATCGTTTTGGCGCAATGAACGACACTCATCTTCCCTTGGCCGCGTGGTTCAACGCATGTAGTTGACTGGCGAAGATTCATACCAGATCGCTATCATGGGCGTTCAGGGTCTCCGCGTAGAGATCGTCAGTGACGCTCCTCCGCCACCCGATGAACCACCGTATGTCCTCTCCCTCCCTCCCCGGATTGTCCCTGACCCTCCTTTAGTCCACCGCCGTAAGTTTCACGTCCGTAGCGCGAACACCCCGTAACCGCCCCCTGCTTCAGTCCTCCGCCAGTCACGGAAATGCCTGCCACCTTCAATTTAGAACTCGTCCCAGGGCAGCATATCGCGCTTGAAACCACAGTTTCCTCCGCAGATGACGTCGACATGGCACGCATGGAAGATGGCACCATTGTAGACGGCATGTTCTGGGGAAAGCTCAACATCGTACACTCTGGCGACAGCCACTCCATCGATTTCAACGGCACGAAGATGAGTGACCCTGGAATTACCCCTGAATTTCTCTTCGATTCCCGTGTCATGACCAAGCTTACGACTGCCTCCCGCCCGACCTCTGCCAAGTGTCACCTCAGCATCCTTGCCCCTGCCCAGCAGTACTGCGATGTCATCCTGACCGTTAACCCCCTTTGGACATTAGCCCTAACCTGGCCGCCAGCAGAAAACGTCGGCGAAAACAAGCACAAGTATTTCTTGCGAGTGCATCCTGGTGGTGCGCTCGAACACTTTGAGAGCGAAATGGTCGTAACATCCTTGTACTATGAAGCAATGTATGCGATTGTCTCGATCACGTGCACCACTCATATTGATGTCTCTTTTCCTTACCAGACCCGATCAAGGCATGGCTGATCCCAACGAATTTATTGCACCGCGGAATGGTTTCGCGATGCCATTTCGTGATTTTATATCCCACCTGATGAACGTGATGGACCAGCTCGGAATGTCTTTGCACGCACGAACTAACTTTATCAAGTGTGTTTTATTTTATTTTTTCACCGTCCGTTTTGAGTTCCTGATGGACCCGTTTCAGTAACAATTTGCATGCATTCTCTGCTCACAAGAACATTGCCTACCGTTTCCTCTCTCCTACCAAGATCGCCAACGCCATCGACATCTCAGTGACCGCCGACCCCTGCGTCTTCACCCGACTGTTCCTCATCTTTCGTGGTCTATCCGATGACGACCTTGGACTGTTCGCGGGCGCCGGGGAGAAGGAGGCCAACTCCATGAACTGGAGAGAGACCGTTGGGTGGTCAGAGAACTGCAAAGAAACCTCTATTTTCCGTGTCTTGGAGCTATCGGTGTGGGAGATCACCTAGACGGTGATTCAGAATTATCTTCGAGCAGATGGCGCCGCTGGGCGGCCCTCGATCACTCCTGTATCTCGTTCACGTCCCGGACGGTGTCTCATCTTAAACGCATTCTACTCCGCACTGACGACCACTTGTACCTTAGAGCACACGCACATTCCAGTGTTACCCTTTCTGTTTTCTTTTTGATCATCTTTTCTTCTTCTTCGGTACCTTTCATTCTACTCCGTGTACAGATTTCTTCCCTCACGCATTCATTTCTGTTGTTTTCTCTAGTGTTTGTACATCCCGCTCTCTCTCCTTTATTTTTTTGGTTCATTACATACAATGTATCGACAGCGCTTTTTTCCCCCTTCACTCCAAGTTTACCCCTCTCCATCCATCCTCGGAGTATGACGATGATCGACGAACCGTTGCAGGTTGTTGTAGAATCGATGTCAATTCATAATAACGCCACCCTCTTCTTTTCTGACGAGTCGGTCGACCAAACCGATCGTTTACTGTTTACTTCCGGACGATGACATGTGAGTTATGGCTGAGACTGAAACGTCGAAGGCGTTCATGAGATAAAAGGGCGACCTCGTGATTGACTTAAGAGGATACATAGCTCACAATTATCACCCGTATCTTTTATATTATATTGTCCGCATCCAGACGTGTATTCGCCGTTCGTTGACCATGGCTTCCTAAAAGTTCCTTTCTCTGATCCGGGTCAACCCGAAAAAGCCCGATCGATCGATGCTTCCCTCGATTTTCAATCGATAATGATGGTTTACCGTACTACTACAGTCTATGTACATGAGTGGGTATATGGTACAAGCAGGGATGTGGGATGAGATCTACAGCACGTTGACGACGAAATAAGATTAAATAAAAATAAGCGAGTGGAGGGGGACAGTGAGGTTATCTAGGTCAGCACGGCAGTGTCTCTATAATTCTAGAGAGCCCGTCGTTGTCGTCGTCTATGACGGCTCACGAACCGCGTGGTGCCAATCGGACTTGCAGCTGTCCGAGTCGCGTGCGCGCCCCCATCAACACGCGTTCCTGGACAGTAGGAAACGACTCGCACAAGATCGTCTCCAGTGTGGGCCAGATGACGTCCGAATTTCCAGAGAGATTCAGGAGACGCGTGGAATACGCCCTCGAGGCGTAATAGTAGAGCAGAGGCGAGGTCTGCGCATAATAATGTTCGAGGCGACGACCAAAGGTTTCCTGTCAAAGGACAGAACGACGATCAGCGCTAGGTCACATGCTCTAGTCAAAACGTGCGTGCCGGGTTATCATCCGGGCGCTTTATCAACGGTTCTCCGGTCACGTCGTCCAAGCCGGGAATGTTGGGTGGATTATAGGACATGCTGTAAACACGACCTGACGGAACATGGACCCATCGATCGGAAATCCGTTGGAACAGCAAGTCGTCCGAGACGTCGACGTTGACGATCAAGTTGAGCGGTATGTCGTGTTTCCTGCGCCAATTTCAAGTCAGCCCATCAATGCAATTGCAGGCAACCCGTCGCACAGCTCACGCGAGGAAGCCGTCCAGCAGCCGACCCTGTCGCTGCGTGCGCGGAAAGCCGTCCAGAATCCAATTCTGTAAAGACACGTGTGAACCATACGCACGCACGCGACATCAAGAAGAGACTACTCACCTTCTCTTTCAGAGTATCTAGCTTCGTGGTAATCAGCTCTAGCGTCATCTCGTCTGGAAGCAAACCGCCAGCAGCGACAATCTCTTCTGCTTGTCTCCCAATGTTCGTCCTAAACCAAAACGATATCGAATCGATCACTCGGCAGCCACGCGGACGTGCCAAACAAGAAGACCGACCGTTGTGAAATGTGCTGCCGGATCAGATCGCCGGTAGATATCGTCGAGATATCATACTTGTCTGAGAGGCGCGCGGCGAGGGTGCCCTTGCCGGAGCAAGGTTTTCCGAACAAGATCATTCTCAGAGCGGGCTTGCTCTGGGCGGTGCTTTGTTCGGAGGTGGGTATGTTGATGTAAGGAGGTAGATCCTTTGGCATGGTATATGGTACGATGCTACAGATGGATCGCGCTGGACGACGTGAGAGAAAGGCCACGGACGACGTCAAGCATCGTGGCCCAGCGAGACGGGCGTGCGGTGCCGAAAGGTGGGAGAGAGAGAGCATGATGAGAAGAGAGCGGGTCAGAGGGTGGCGAGGAGACCATAGAAAGTCGTGATGAGTGAATTGGAAGTGTTCGGATAGCTGTTATAGTCCTCGCCTTGAGGCACACCCACCAACAAAGGCGCGCCGGAAAATGAAGCTGACCGCGGCTGTGCTCGGGTGCCGACGCGGTCCAGGTGGCGCGGCTACTTGGCCCAATAGCACATTGCACGCCAACCAAGCGCACGAACGTGTTTTTGGTCCCTACAGACGTTGATCGAGCTCACTAATCTAGTTCTGGCATCCTCGTGCCAGATCCCATTTTCCTCTGTAAAGTATAGCAGTACAACATAGGACAACCAAGTCACACACTAGTGTCTCGCGGCATGCGACAACAAATATAAAAAAACAAAAGAACAATGACGATCAATTACTCCACATTGCAGGGCCCTCCTGCCTTCGTTTCCCTGGCAATGCAAAAGGATTGCGCAAGCTATACCGTCCTCGGTGCGGCAAACGCTCCCGCATCCCAGGGAACAATGACAAGACGACCGCCTCGAGCTTTGGCCAAATCTCGTCCGAGGTTTCGCCCTGCAGCGTGACGAGACGCGTAGAGATGGGTTTCGAGGCATAATACGAAAGAAGGGGCGACGTCGTGTCATAAAACCGTTGTAAACGACGTGAAAAGATTTCCTGCGTGACATGACGTGTCTTAGCTTCGTCGAGTCGAACCAAGAGAGTAACTCACCGGATGGTCGTCCGGACGCTTCGTGAGAGGCTCCCCAGTGACGTCGTCGAATCCATTCACCTTGGGTGGGTTGTACGACATGTTGTACACTCTCCCCGACGGGAGATGCACCCAACGGTCGGATATCCGGCCGAGAATCACCTCGTCGGGGACATCCAGATTCACGACCAGCGTCAGAGGTGTATTATGGCCCCTATGAAACAGTCCAGAGAGCCACACGCAAAAAATGGGATCATGCACATACTCTAAATGGGTATCGAAGAGTTTACCTTGTCCCAGCGTACGTGGAAACCCGTCCAAGATCCAGTGCTGCGGAACGAGTCAACAATGACCTCGACGACAAGAGCACTGGCCCAAACATACTCTATCGTGAAGCCCTTCCAGCTTGCTAGTGACGACTTTAAGCATGAGGTCGTCGGGAACCAATCCACCTTGCGCCACAATCTCGCCAGCTTCGCGACCAACCGAAGTCCTGCAAGCAGGTGAGCGGCACGTCCTCCCGTGCAGCGAAAAAGACGCGCACTGACCCCTCGGCAATGTGTTGACGCAAGAGGTCACCAGTAGATATGGACAAGATGTCGTATTTCTTCACGAGCCGTGAGGAGAGCGTGCCCTTGCCAGCGCCGGGTTTCCCAAACATGAGCATGCGTAGCATCTGGCCATGATTACTTTCGTCTACTCTAGAACGCAGGCCGTGGAGAGAAAAGGGTAATGCCTGGCCGGAGGGAGCCGAGTTTGCTATCGCGCGCGTGCCGCCGAGAACGGTTTGTGTAGTGGCACGAGTTGCACTAGATGCAGCAAACTTGGCAAGGGAAAGGGGGATCATGAAACTGGGGGATAGGTCGCTGGCAAGAAGGAAACAGAGAACGACCTAGTAGGGATTATGTACGAAAAAAAATTGAATTTTTCGGTGGTCTGATCTGGAGTTACTCGGTTGCGACTCGGAAACGTTGTACGTATAAGCGTGGCTGAGTCTACTCAACTGCTGGTCGAGCGACGAGTTGGGGATGGGGGCGAGCGTAAAGACACGCGGGCGCAGTAATAAGTCGACCCCTGGCGCAATAATGACGGCGTAAAGACCAAATTCCAATTGGCCTCGCAAACTCAATCCAGGACACCCGTAAATTCCCGACTCTCTCACTACAAATTAATAAACCGTACATAAACATAGCAGCCGCTCAAGCTCAAGCCGAAGTCAAATGATCCTAACACTTTCTCTCAGTCCAGCCGATCTAACACCTTTCTGGATCCCTGAGGCCTGAAACCCTGCAAAGATTTTTTTTTCTTCCCTCGTTATCGTGCGATTTTTCCATCTTTACGTACTGTTCGTAGGGCATCTTCGCCGCCCACTCCCGTTGCAGGCCACAGAGGTGCGAACACCCAGATCAGACAGAGGGCATGACGATGGAGCTCTGCTGATATCTCCACATCAATCTCGCCCGCGTTCCTACTGTTGCTCTTATCACCGCCCATCACTGAAGTACTGACACTCGTTCACTAGTTGCATCCCGGTCATATACCTATACCGCAGAAACGCCATCATCAGATCACGGCGAATACGTTTCGTTGCCATCGTCATTAGGGGGGTGCATCACATGTGACTGTGGACTTCGTTACCAATGACGTAGTTTGAACGTCGTCGGAAGCCTGGTGGTCAGAATGCATACACTCGAAGAACTGCACGGTGTCACGATGACCACCCCATCTACGAACTTCCTTGTGGGTAGTATCCCTCGTTCCAGATTTCAAAACGTTTGACACGAGTTCTAGAAGTGCAGATTCTCTGTTCACCTCGTCACACGCAAAGAAGATTTGCGGCAAACCGGCGATCTCTTTCGTCCGAGTGAAGTGGTTGGTTACAACCACAATAATATCGATCATGATGCGGCTGCGTCACCATGTACCGCTGATCTTTTTCTGTAAGAACACCGTGGGCGCATCCTAGAAGATTTTCTCGGCGATCCTGCACAAAACAGCTCCGCAGTGCTATGTCCACACCGGAACATGTGAGGCCGTTCTACTCGGAAGGATTGTCCCTCCTGAACTCGATCCCCTCAAGGCTGCTGTTTGTTTGACAGCTCAAAAGATCTGGAAGGCTATAAAGATGATCGATCGGTATTCAAATATTCGATTCTGGCTTCTTTTGAACCAACTGTGGTGTGGTGCGGTGTGGCATGTAATCACCGAACCATGATTCTTGGTTTCAGGATACGGTCGCGAACCCCTCATGACGCACGTCGCATACCTTGTATAGCACATACATACATTTCTCAACAACCCGACTGGTCGGTATGAGGGAATTCTTACCCATTCCGCCTATCCCGAGGGGGTATGCTTTATGAGAGGTTCGACTTCCAAGTTATCCCGGTCAGCGGTTCCCCCGACACACAGCAATGTTGCAAACCTGAACTTCCACGTGCACAACCGCTTGTGACCGTTCGGGAGCATCGAAACGAGGGCCAGAAAAAGATGAGATGCTTCCGCGTCCCATCCTTCTCCAAGGAAAACACACCGAACCAGAAAGGGTTAGAGAGTCGTGTGACAAGGCAGCATACGAGGACCTCGTGATGGACTTCGGTTTGCTGTGGATTTGGATGCACGCGACAAACCCTGGAAAACCCCAAGCCACGGGGTCACTGAGTGAAGCTCCGCACCGTGGGCCTTAGATGGCATGTTCGTCCCGTGTCGTCCACACTGAACCAAGTCATGTGAAATTAATCCATGGCGTCGCACCAGTTCGCAAACTGGGAGTTAGTCCATCGATAGACTCCCATTCCGGATTGTATTTGTGGAGTATCAGATCGCATCCCCACGTCGCGGATAGGTAGGTCCCGACCCCGCCTTTGAAACCGTCACAAAGCCGAAAATAGCCATGCACATGAGATATGACAAAGCAAAAGGAAGTTGATCCTGCCAGATGTCATTTCATGCACGTCCAAGGCGCGACTCCTGTCCCTTTTCCGACCAGCCAATGAGTTCCCTCATTTCTCTTACGCCGACGACCCCTCTGACGTCCCTCGTAGGGTCAAGTGCTACACAGATGGCTTCTGCAACGTGCTCGACATGAATCGGCGGTATTGAGAGAGCGTTTGCGATCGAGTGCAGGGGGGAGGAGAGCGGCGAACCATGAGAAGACGGGAAGGCGTTTCCTACGGCTCGGAGCAAGGAAGACGGTGTTGGCAGGCCCTTGGGAATACTTGCCTGTATTGTAGCTGACAAGTCGATCAGCGCGGCAAGAGGGGACGTTAACGGTCTGTCATGCGCGTGATACACGAGGCCTTCGAGAGCGGACCGCAAACACGTTGTTGACCGTTAGTATATGAGGATAGATTACATTAACAATTGTCGGGAGCTTACTTGGACGAATGAAGACGCTGCGATGATTCGGATGGTCGCGAAGGAGCTGGTTGATTCCCTGTTCCGCCTCGCGTTTGATCTCGATATACCTGGCGGAAATCAGGGGACGATATATGTCCTCGGCCGAGATATAGATGAATGGGCGGACGTGGGCGACGGCAGGGTCTGGCGTGCTGGATTTGAATGTTTCGCAGACTCGAAGGGCTGAACGGGATTCATTGGAGCGGCGTCCTGTCAAAGGAAATATTCAGGGAACGACGCACCGGAATCTCGATTCATCACATCGTAGCTGTGCCCGTGCGTTCCTCTGTCAAGCGGGTTGCTAGTTGCACACGGGATAGCCCCAACGAGGCTAATGATGTCGCCTTTCGCCAATGCGGATTTATATTTGCCGTCCTCGAGGAGAGTTCCTAACGTGTGGACGACTGCGCCAACTTTCGGAAGGATGTCGGAGTAGGTTTCGGGCAGGAGAGCATCAGCCTTGTGCCATTCCACCTGGCAACGAAAATCAACAGTCAGGAAATGGAAAGATTGGATGACGACACGAACGTTGTCAACCCAGGCAGGGGTGTGTCCCTTGGGTGTTTTGTAGGGTTTTCCTGAAGAGCTTTCTATCCCGTTAGTTGTGCGGCGACGGGAAAGGGTGTTGAATACCTGATGCTGGTCACTTGGAAGCCCCGAGCCAGGGCAGCCTTGCATACGGCAGAGCCTAGTGATGGTAGTCATTCGTGTTTGTTCGATAGGGAGGCCGGAATGCACGACTTGCCAATGAAACCATTTCCCCCAACGACAAGGATTTTCTGTGCTAATGGTTGCATGGAAAGGACGTTGAACGCACGACGCGCGGGGTAACATTCGGCAGACGGACCGTAAACCAACAAAATAGTGCATTAACATACACAAGATCATCGCGTACTACGGCAGACTGGGCTGCCGCATCTATCGAACATACATGCATGAATGAATAATAGTACAACAACAATTGTGGGTGCCATGGCATATTTAAGGATGCCAGGGTATCACTATAACCGGATAGCAAAATAAACGAATAAGAAAGCGATATGGTTCCCGTTCTAAAAGTGCCAGCGGGGAAGGGAGATGTGAGTCTAAGGGCTTGAGCCGCCACTAGGGTGGGTAGCCCGCCGCGATGATCGATCTACGAGTTAGCAGCACCTGCAAGGACTAGCCTTGAGGAGGATCTAAGCAGAGTCTAGGCGTAGGACCATGCAACTGTGGGGCGTTAGTGAACACGGTTATCGAGGGGTGGTGGATATACTGACTGGGGAATTCGCCTTGACCGAGATTATTGTCGGAAAGACTCTTGAATGCGGCGACGGAGAGATCGATCGAGTTTTCATTCTGGCAAGTAGGGCAGTCGTCAACAATGGTAACGGTGAGGGTATTGCCGTTGTTCAAATTGGTGATCTTGACTTGTTGATTACATAGGGGGGAACCAGGGCCCGAGGTGCCAAAGCGAGACTGATCTGGGGGGAGAATGAGAAAGGAAAAGGAAGAACTCCGAGGACGTACCCATTGCACAGATCATGGCGTTGTCTGAGTTATACTGACCACAAGCGCCGGGATTTCCTCCCTGGTAAAAGTAGGTGGCGCTAATATGTATGTATACCGATGAGATAAGGCCATAAAAGGAAAATGAAGGAAAGGACTTACACTCCACCGGTGAAGGAGCCAGATGACGCGTCCTCGACAAGCGAGGCATCCATGGGAGAAGCGGAAGGGGACGGGGACGGGGACGGGGACGGGGACGGGGACGGAGACGGTACAGGCGTCGTGGGGTCGGAGCAGTCGTCATTTGGTAAAGCAGCGAGCGGTAAAGAAGAGACGAGCGAGAGAATAGCAAAGAGAGCGAAGAGGAGGGAAGAAGGAGAGAACATGACTACAACGTTAACCGACGGGGCTGAGAGGCTCACATCTTTTTTTTCTTTCCCTGCTCGCCTTTTATGCGCTACAGAGAAAACAATGAAATCGACGGCGGTGCATCTGTGGCTGTGCGTCTCCGTTTCATTGCTGCTCCGACCCTCGACGACACGAACACACCCTCGAAATTTTAATGGGTTCGTTCGTTCTTTTGTCTCTTCCCGCTCTAGCTCACTACCCTTCAATTACAGCCGACTATAACGAAAATCCTTTCGCGTCTTCGCATTCTCTCGACGCTAACCCCTTTGACGACGACCCACCCCCAAAGCAGAACATCCGCAATCAAGACATCGAAGCACGTGAACGCGAAGTCGAACGACGTGAGCAGGAGCTCGCCCAACGCGCAGAACACATCAGAAAGCACGGCAGAAACAACTGGCCACCGTGTCAGTCCCCTCCCCCCCCTCTTCCCCGCTCCGTCCTCATGTATCCCAGTCTACCCCCTCATCTTCCACTCCATTTCCGAAGAAATCCCAGACGCATCCCGTTCCCTCATCACCCGTCTCTATCAACTATGGCTAGCCCTCCTCGCGACGCTTGTCATAAACATGCTCTCTTGCATCTTCGTCCTCGTTGCTGGCGCGAGTGACGGAGGCAGAGACCTCGGTGCAAGCATTGGGTGCGCCCCCCTTATTTCCGTTCGATCGCTCGCTTACCCCCCGGAAGCTACTTGTTCATCATCCCTCCCCTCTCCTTCCTGTTGTGGTACAGGTACGCTCATCCACTCTCTCTTCCGTATTGTCCTCATGCCCTCCTTAGACCGATCTACAATGGCTACATGAAGGTGCGTGTTTTTGTCCCGTCTTGTTCAATCATGTCTGACGCCCCCGTCAGGAACAAGCCTTGTACTATTGTCCGTCCCATTGTCTTTCCTTACCTTTTCCGCGTGTCTCACTCGCCGTTAGACTTGTACTTCTTTTTCTGTGGTTTCCATATCCTCCTTTGCATCTACATGTCCGTCCATCCTCTTTCGCGTTCCTGGTTGCCTCACTCCTATCCCTTCCTAGGATCATCGGCATTCCCGGCACCGGTTCTGCTTGTCTTATCCAAACCATCCAAATGTTTTCTCAAGGTCACTGGGCAGCGGGTATCATTGGTGCCATCGCAACAGTAGGCTGGACCCTTCAATTTTTGGGTAATGCCTTCTACTACCGTCAGGTTTGCCACGTGTCCGCAGTCATGGCCAACTATTAGCTAAGCATTTCCCAGATTTGGAGTCATCATACCGCAGCTGGTCATACCGTGGACAAGGCAAGTTTGCCCTTGCCGTCACGACCAACCCTCGCTCACTTGTTGACAGGCAAAGTCCGAATTGGCCACCCACGGTGCCAAGGTGTATTTCACTCGCGGATGACCCTGAAACCAACGTGCATCGCATGCATGCACCCGTTCCGCTAGTCTCCTTTCGTGTCCTCAACATGCGCTTTCATCAGACTCGTTTACATAGTTGGTCGTTGCGTATAAATATCATTGCACTGACCTCTCTGCTGTGTATCGCTCAACTACACAGGACATTCCGTACATTCCCTCCAAAAACTATATATGATATACATGCCGAGTTCTGACAAAAAGTGTGAACATGATGAGACCTACGAAATGCAAAAGCATGAACGATCCAGATCGTACAAAACTATGACACGGGTATGATACTTTTTTTTTGGTTCATTTCCTTCCCTTTGCATGTGCAATGTCCCAAGAAAACAAGATGTAATGGCGCTCAGCTCTTCTTAAGCGCATGCACGATGTGGAGGTGCGTCGAAGGCCGTACAAGAGGATAGTATAGGTCTTGATGGGCCTCCTCAATCAGCTTCTTTGCCTCCCAGTCTCGCATGCCTGTGGACAAGAAGAGCGGCTTGAGCGCTGGAAGCATGCTATCATAGTTCATCCATGCCAGCTGTCCGATGCTCAGAGCGACTTGGTCTGCGTACAACACA
This sequence comes from Leccinum subgranulosum, assembly GCA_038091575.1. Taxonomy (NCBI): domain Eukaryota; kingdom Fungi; phylum Basidiomycota; class Agaricomycetes; order Boletales; family Boletaceae; genus Leccinum; species Leccinum subgranulosum. Next base: position 51,442 of record JBBPOS010000109.1, read on the forward strand.
CGCTCGAGTCAACACCTCCCACCGTCCATGGAACGATCGGGCTCACCTTTGGGCCAATGCCCGATGGGTATATTCCCCTCTTGCGATACGATCTTCTCAAACTCGCCCGTCGCAGTGACTAGGTTGGCGAGCTCGGGTGGGACGTTGACGTCGACCCCCTTGTCTCTGAGACACTGTCTGTACGCCTCCCACAGTGCAAACCAACCACGCATCCCTGACGGTTGGCCGGAACGGGTCAGCTGAGTGGCGCTTTTCCCATCTGCAATTGGTTCGCTGTCCGGTTCTATCAAGATCATGAGCCCGCCTGGCCGAAGCATGCGTGCGATCTCGTGTAGGAAGCGGGTATAGTTCTCAATCTGGAAACCGTGTCAACCCGACGGATGATGGAAAAAAGGAGCCGAGGAAACGCACGCCCGTGTGCATGAACCTCGCGTGGACGAGGTCAAAGTGTTCGCTCGGGTAGGGAAGAAACCATTGGTCTAGGTCACAGAGCTCAAACCTTTTTTTATTACGGAAGAGAGAAAGAGAGAGAGAAATCGATTCGTTTTTTTAGATGGCAAAAAGTCTGGATCGGTAACGGAAACAACGCACGTGCAATTCTCTGGTACCTCGCTGAGAACGAGTTCTGTCAGCGATGGGAACGACAGCGAAGAGGAAGGGACATCTGATACCGGGGTTGGATGGGAGCCAAATCTACGCCAATGACCTCGGCTTCAGGGAACTCATCTGCCAAGTCGATGGCCCTGGTATTATTTTGGCCGCCGTCGAGGGTGTGATAAATTTACAGTTTCTGGAAGGGACGCACCAATAGCCACCGCCTGTGCCCAGGTCGAGGATGCGGCACCGCTCTCGTCCCTCTCTGGGCGCGAGCACTTCTTGCACGGGGCCGACATAGTTCTTTCCGCCAAAGAGGAACTTGATGATGCGGTGCTGGAGCTCGGAGCGCTGTTCGGAACAGGAAAGAATGAAGGGGACGGTGGGCGGGTGGGGGAGGAGGACACACCTGGATCTCCTCCTCGTCAGCGGGGAGCATGTAACGTGTACTGAGGGCGTTGAAACGCTTCCCGTGTATCTCCGTGAAGTACTGGGAGTCGTCCTCACCGACAAAGGTGAGCTGGTTGAGGGGAAAGACTACAGGATAGTTGAGACGCATGGGGAGGGCGAGGGTAGTGACATGGTCATGTCATGAGAGGTGTTCCCAGACTTATATTTCCCGGGAGGGGAGAATGACCAGAAGCACATACTTGGTTGTTTGCGGCCATACTGCGGGATCTGAACAATCTATCATCCCTCATTTCAAATCCCTAAAGTACATTTCCTTTCGTAAGAACCTTATACATTCGGCTTGATATCGTGTACAAACACCGTACGTGTCGATTCCCCATGCCATCCACGATTACTACTTGCACTTACAAGGAAACGCCCGCCCGGATCTACAACTTAAAATAGTTCCAGCTCAGCCCACCAGCTCGATCCGGTTTGGCCCACTTACCCATCTGTGACACATAGCCTCCGTGATGCCCCGGTATGATCTTGAACTGAACCCCTCCTCTACCCTTCATGTTCCCATCACCACTTTCCCCAGCCTCTGCAGCATTCCATAATCGGATATTGTCCACGGACGCACTACAAAGTTGGATCATCGTCACTTCACACACTTGTAAGTCACGAGATCAACTCCACCCACCACGCGATGTGCCGTCCGTCAGGGAACGGCACCACACACGACACCACCCCCGAGCTCGCCGGGTTCCGCAGACTCTTGAGCAGCCGCGGCGTGGAACTTGGTCCACTCCGTCCAAGCAACCGGACGTCCCAGACGTCCACCGTCCCGTTTCGTCGACCGACGTAGATGTGCGATCCATCCGTCGACCAGCATGCCTGTGATTGAATCTGAGTATTTACCAAGTCCGCAAATCAATTGTGACAGCTTCGAGTACGTACAGAAACACACCAAGGCGGTGTCTTCTCGCTCAACCACAGTCTTCCGACCCCTTTACCTGGGGTATCCACTCGCTTGTCCCAGAGCATGATCTGTCCATCAATTGCAGAGATCATTAGAATATCGGGAGAAAACGTGCAGCTGTTCTCGCCGCTGAGTAAGGGTGGCGCATTCTTGGGTGGTGCGACCGAACTTGACCATGATCGTGCTGCCTGGGCTTGCGTTGTAGGGTCAGAAGACCCCGTTTCGGGAATCGCCAGGCTCGCATGGCCACTAGAAGCAGCGCTTTCCTTGTGGGAACTTTTCGTCCGGCCCGCACTGCCATCCGGAGCTGGAGGATTTTTGCCCTCTCCATCAGGGTCTGGTTCATCGTCGAAAAGTGGATCGAAGGATGTGTCAGATTTAGCATCCGAATCTTGAGTAGACGTGTTGGAAATGCCATTTTGACTCGCAGAAGCATTCAAAGTTTGTTGCTGATGCCCATGTGCCTTGTTCACAGCATTGGGGTACATGCCCACGTTTGCGCTCGTGGGGGTCCCGCCTAGCGTCTTATGTGATCTGATAGCAACCGTGTCAGAAAATACCTCCGATTCTCCGCCTAGACCCGCGGACGATATTGAACTGAGTCGACGGGATAACGTGTTCAGTGGTCTTACTGCGACACCGACAAGCTGTGCCCCGTGCGCGGTAAATTTACGCACAGCTTGACCGGTGTTCAGGTCCCATTGCTAATAGAAGAACCATAAGTGGCGTAGGACTTGTGACGTTACCAAGGGTGATCCTTACGATCGCTTCTCCATCCCAGCTTGCACTAAAGAAACCCTTCTCGTCATGGTGGATGGAAAGCCCAGAAACGGGCCCACGGTGACCTTGCAGCACATGTACCAGCCGACCAGGATCGTGTCGAACCGTGAATAGATTAATGTGACCGCGCTGCAAACAACATTGACAGTTCACTGTGATGGCGAGGATATAGAGTGCACGTACACTAGTTCCGCCGAGTGCCCAGAGTGCATCAGAGTGCATAGCCATGCTATATACCGGCGAAACAGGGGTCTCGCTCCCCTGAGGGTAGCCATTTTGCAAGTTGACGAGATCCGGATTCTCCCACCAATATCGAATCTGTCCAGATTTCATATTACCTTCGACGACGTTGCAATGATGGCGCTGAGGAGCGGTCAAGGTGACCTTGCCATTGACCGAGGCGAAAATGTCATAATCACGGATATACCCATCGTCCGAGCCGGTCAACAGGTGCGACATGCAAAAGGACGAAGCCAGTGCATGAGTGGGCACCGGATGGGGGATTGCACATATAGCCTCTACCGTGAACGATCGGGGCAGCTGTGATGCGTGGAAAGGGAAGGCCAATGACCGTTTGCGAACTTGAGCGGGCGAAGGTGACCTGGGTCTCACTTCCGGGACGACTGAGATTCGGGTGCACGATTGAGCTGCGATGTACTCCAGAGGGAACGGGTAGTACCTTTGGGTGATTCCGGCGTAGGCGATCGCAGCGAGGTTGGCTTGCTCGCAGCGACCGCTGGCGCAGACGGCGGCGAGGCTGTTTCGATCGTCGGCTCTACTGACGGCTCGGACTCTTCGTCCTCGTCGTCCTCGTCCGTGTCCTCTGACCGTGACTCCTTGATACGGAACGCGACACGTTAACCGCACGCGCAATAGGGAGGGTAAGTCATGGGGTACGCACATCATCGGCTTCTGTCGCGTCGTCCACGCCGGCCTCGAGCGCGCCGAGGAGAGCCTCGTCGATCTCGTCCTCATTTTCCCCGTCGCCGTCGCCGTCGCTCGTGCCGTCGAACTCGACGTCGTCGATCGTCTCGCCTTCAGAATCACTGTGTGCCATGGAGTGAAAGTCACCGCGTTTGGAATAGGGAGAGTTCGCACGCTGCCTTGTATAGCGGCATAGTACGATGGTCCTCGCAGATTTGGGACGGAAACTCAATGCCGCCCTTTCAACCCTCGGGAGGGCGCCCGTCGTGGATGAAAAGGTACATACGTCGATCAGATCTCACACCCCGACTCCTGATCATGTGCGTACGCAGGTGCTGGAGGCCACGCTCAAAGAGATCACCGCTGCGCTCCTCGAGTCCGACGTCAATGTCAAGCTCGTGGCTACCTTGAGACAGAAAGTCAAGGCAAAGGTCAAGGCTGCACTCGACGGTTCTGACAAGTCCAAAGACGTCAACAAGAAACATCTGATACAAAAGGTGACTGTTTCCCCATGTCATCTTCCATGGATGCTTATTCCCCTTCGGCCGTCAGGCCGTTTTCGATGAACTAGTTCACCTAGTGGACCCAGGCGTCGAGCCATACAAGCCAAAGAAGGGTCAGCCAAACGTGATCATGGCTGTTGGCCTTCAGGTATGCTGAATTCGATCACCATCGCCGAAAATATCCCCATCGACCATGTCGTAGGGTAACGGAAAGACTACGACGTGCACAAAGCTTGCGGTATATTTTCAGAAGAGGGGATTCAAGTCGTGTATTGTCTGTGCCGACACTTTTCGTGCTGGCGCCTTTGATCAAACTCGTCAATCGGCGACGAAAGCCAAAGTAGCCTACTTTGGTTCGTACACCGAAACTGATCCCGTCGTAATAGCAGCGCAAGGCGTTGTCAAGTTCAAAAAGGAGCGTTTCGAGGTCATCATTGTGGATACCTCTGGTCGGCACAAACAAGAGGCCGAGCTGTTCCAAGAAATGGTCCAGATCAGCGAAGCTGTCAAGCCGAACATGACGATTCTCGTTCTCGATGCTAGCATAGGTATGTGTATTCGATGGAAATAATTGCTTCGTGTCCATGTCCTACCCAGGGCAGGCCGCCGAGGCACAGAGTCGCGCATTCAAGGAAAGTGCCGACTTCGGCGCTATCATTGTCACAAAGATGGATGGGCATGCCAAGGGTGGAGGTGCCATCTCCGCGTATGTGTAACGTCTTTTTTCTAGTCGGAATGCCCACATCCGTAACCAGTGTCGCTGCAACCAAAACACCGATCATCTTTCTTGGCGTGGGGGAACACCTTCACGATCTCGATCGATTCTCACCGCAGCCATTCATATCAAAGCTGCTGGGTCTGGGTGATATGCAGGGTCTCATGGAGCATATGCAGGACCTGGCTTCCCAAAACCCAGACAAGCAAAAAGAAATGGCGAAGAAGCTCGAGGAAGGAAAGCTAAGCATAAGAGATTGGAGAGAACAGATTCAGAACGTTATGAACATGTTTGTTCAAATTCGCTGTATTGGCTGGCTATCGCTCACTTGTGCTTCTTAGGGGTCCTATCAGTAAGATCGCATCGATGATCCCGGGACTTCCGCAGGAAATGCTTGCCGGTTCGGACGAAGAAGGCTCGTTACGCATGAAACGGATGATTTATATCACAGATAGCATGTCAGCAGCAGAACTTGATTCGGACGGGTCCATGTTTATGGAAATTGGTAAAGATGGCAAGCCAACGGGCTTAACATGGAGGGTTACACGAGTAGCGAAAGGAAGCGGAACAACTGTACGAGAAGTGGAAGAGCTGTTGTGTCAATATCGGATGATGGCCAACATGGCCAAACAGGCAGGGGGAAAGAACGGATGGTATGTCCAACTCCTGTCATCTTGTTACGTTGTGTTTCGTCTGGTGATCGCTAACTGCTCGGTCCCGCCCGTCCGCAGGCTCCAAGCGATGCAAAAAATGCAAAGTGCGGCCGGCGGCCGTGGTCGCGGCGCGAACGGCATGCCGACTCCCGCGCAGATACAAGCAATGCAGGTCTGTCGCATCCGTCCATATTCGAAATGATTTATTTTTTTGACGTGAACGGTCAGCGTGCAATGCCCCCGGGAATGATGCAACAAATGCAACGGCAACTAAGAAGCGGCGGCGGCATGCAGGAGATGATGAAGGCCATGATGCAGGGTCAAGGAGGCGATCAGCTGGACATGGAAGAAATGCAAAGTATTCTAATTCTCACTCTCCTGTTGCTGCCATTTCTGATCGCTTCCGTCAGGGATGATGGGCCAGATGGGCAACAACGGCCTGGGCGGATTGGGTGGACTTGCGGGGATGGGCAGGGGCATGCCCAATATTGGAGACATGTTCAAGATGATGGGCATGGGCAACGGCGCTGGTCGCTAACGATTCACACGATTCTGATAGGACAGTTCGTACTTGGATCCATGTACATATGTACACATCACATGGCACCGCATGTAAGGTTTTGCAATCTAAATTAAATAACGGGTGACAAAGTTAAGTTCAAAGAGAAGAAGGACCGGTGGTACTGTATTGAAAACGTGCAAGGATCATCGATATGATCCGGGAGAACCTATGAAAGCCTACCTAGTTGGACCAGCCTTTCTTTTTCCACGAAAGTTTCTTTTTACCCGCAGCACTCTTGTTACCAAATATAAAAGTAGAAGTGTGCTTGTCTGCACCTGTCTTACGCGAGATGGCCGATGTGGCCGAAAAGACAAGCTTCGGGCGAATTGAATTATTCATCTCCTTGAACTTTGTTAAGACAAGATTTGAGGGCGCACCATCCATAGTCCGAACAGTCCCACGACACCATAACCCAACACGACAGGTGTCGTTAATGTCCCAACGGAACTATTGTTGTACGAGAGTAATGCCATCAGGAGGGTGGCGAGTGTCACTGGCAACAGCAAAGGATGGCAGGTAGGATCCGTCCTGCGGTGGAGACCAGTGGGCCACTCATTTGGCAACTTGAAGGAAGGGAGCCCAAGTTGAGTAAGTTACGCCAAGCACAATTTGATATAACGCACGACTGCGATGGTGGCGACGGCGAGAACGCCAAGAATGATTCCCAGATGAAGCGCGAAGTATTTCTCAAGGGCTGTCAAGGTTCCTCGTCCCCCTGAGGGCTCCGCTAAGAAAAGCAGGAGACGAGGGAACGCGAGTAGACATATGGAGAATAACGCAAGACTGGAGTAAAGTTTGAATCAACGCGGACCGATTGTGGGGAAAGGCAGGGGCTACTTACACGACAGCTGATGTCCACGCCCAAACTGAGATAGATGCATCTGAATAGTTGGTGATTGCGGGTGGTTCCGTCCCTGCGTCGCGATTCTCCACCCGCTCGGCTGAAGTGGCCTTAGTTGCACGCGACCGAGACAAGTCGTCCATTTCGATGTTGGTGGACATGATGTTCTGAGGATGAGGTGAGGAGGCTGTGCGTTAGCAGAATTGAGCAGGTTACAGTAATACAGCGGAACGCAGCAACACCTCGAAGAAGGTACTTCTTGCGCCCATAAGCCAGGAACGTCCAACTTGACCGCTCACGGCGAGTTCTCGATGGTCTGAACCGGCTCAGATCGCGTCCGTGATCAAAATTATTACGGATGGATAAATTATCGTCATTCGGGATGTCGTTCCATGGGAGTCGGCCAAATCCGATGTCCCCACCGACCATTTAGATTCTAGATCAGCCTGAAAGTTGGTTGAATATGTGAGAGAACTAACGTGTTTACAACATACCGTCATGTAAGGTTGAGGTTTGTTTTGCTCCTGTACGGTAGTCATCTGTGACAAATTTGCACATCCCCCGATGTATCTTCCACTAGACCTCTCGTTTCTGCTGCCTGTGTGGGTCCAGGAGCAATTTATCACAACAGGGGGTCAGCACAGAGATCTGGCGGTCCTTTCGCCGTATCATGATGCCCCAAGTGTCCCTGGTGTCTCTGCCAACCTGCCAGATGACTGCACCGTGGACCAAGTCATCGTAGTGAGTCCTTTGCATTGTCGCCAGTCAACGGTCCGGATGACACTCGGTGCCAATTCAAGTTACACCGACATGGGTCTCGTGGCCCCGAGTTCGAACACGCGTTCATCCAAGAACTTGTCAAGACCCTCGACCACTCGCGGGACCTAATTCGAGCTACTCCTCTTCCCTCGGACCTGCAATTTCTTAAGGAGGGGTACGAATACAGCCTAGTTCCTGAGCAACTAACTGTCGTTGGCCGCCGAGAACTTTTCGACCACGGTGTCGAGTACACGTTTCCTTTGTCGAAATTGACATTGCATTCACGATCAATCATCCAGATTTGCCCTTCGTTATCCGGATTTTTCGACGGACTTCTTGCTGTCTAGCCCCGTACAAAGAGTCGTGGACTCCTCACATTTCTTTGCTCAGGGATTCTTCGGTCTCGCTGCAGAGAATATCACCATCCGCACGGTCAAAGACCTCGACGATCCCGTCTCGTGGATCACTCCTTGGAAGTCGTGTCCGAAGTTCTCCACCCTTGAATCTCACAAGGTACTTCATGCTGCCTTTGTCGAGTTGCATTGTATTGTTCATGCAATCATATATGCAGGTAGCTTCGCAGTGGGCGGTTAAATACGCGCTGCCCATAGCACAGAGGTTCAACAAGCTCGTCCCTGGTCTTAATATCTCCTTGAACGACACCCGAGGTGCATTGTATGCGTGCCCATTCGATCTCGCAGCCAATAACCAGTCTCCGTGGTGCAATGTATTTTCCACGCACGAACTGAAAAATTTGGAGTAAGTCCCACCTCCATGTCTCACTGCGGACGGATGACCTCAATATATACTAGATACGAGTACGATCTCCTCATGGATGGCATCAGTGGCCATGCATCCAGGGGAGATCCTGGCCCTTTCCTGGGTGCCTTTTATGTCCAAAAGCTTATCGAGCGGTGAGTTTGAGGTCACCAAGCGAGCAGAGTATGTGAAATATGACCTACAACAGTCTTACGAATGCAACTGGCAAGGCTCAGCGCCTCTATCTCGAATTCGGCCATGATACCAGCATACTCTTGCCGTTGTCAACGATGGACTTGAACAAGTCAGTAGTCATCCAAGCGGGGATTACCAATCTGCTAACGATTCCTCAGAGATACTCTACCTCTCAACCCACGTCATATGCCCGCGCATCGCAAGTTCAGAACCTCACGACAAACGCCTTTCGCTGCAAGCATGGTTTGGGAGAAGTTTACTTGCAGAAACTCGTGCGTCAGTATCTCCTGGGGCCAGTGTCTTACCTACCGACTGTAACGAGTAGCTTCCAAGGTCCCCAAGTTCGTCTCGTGTTGAACGGAGCAACTTTTCCTCTGTCTATTTGCGGGAAGTCTAGACAGGACAGGAGATACGGGTCGTGTTCGCTTGGGGAATTTACAAGAGCGAATGAATATAGTACAAGCATCCAGTATAAGAGCGAAAGCTGGAACAGGACTTGCGAGGGCAACTGAATTGGGCCCTCGACGACTTCTGGTCGAGGTGGCATGCACAAGATAGTCTCGAAGTCAACTAGGTACTTTTTTAGTCAATTCATAACCGATACACACCATGCATTCGCTGCACCATTCTATTCTACATCGACAATAATGTACCAGGAGCCGTGACGCACAAAAAAGAGCAACGGAAACTAAGATAAATTGCAATCCAGCCTACCACCCACCCGTTCCCCAACCACTAGAATTCTGAATCATAGCGGCGCGCTGTGGATTCATCCCCGGAGGGGCGTGGGGAGGGGGTTGAGCTATTGGAGGTCGCGAGTATGCAGAGGGAGTCTGGTAGCCAAGAGGTTGGGGTGGTGGTACGGCAAAACTAGATGTTGGTGCGTTCCCGCCGAATCCGACCGCCGGTGTTTGGCCACCGTAAGGGTTTGGTGTACGGCCAGGAACCTGACGAACGGACACATGACCAGGTGTCGTGTGACCCGGTGTGCGGGCCGGTGTGCGAGTGCCTGCACCGTAAGGTGTCTTCCCACCTGCACCGGCCGCACCCAAGTTTTGTGACTGATGCAAATGCCTGGACAATGTATGAGAGGCAGAAATCACGAGCTTAACTCATGAATCCTTACCTGACTTTGAATGCATCACACAGTTCCGGCACTCCCGCGACGGCTGCTTCAAAGAGACAGTATGATTCTGGTGTCACACGAACAGGCTACGAATAATGAGCTTCAGGATTCTATAGAGTAAAAACAAAAATTACCCAAGTCTGGACGGTGGCGTTTTTGTTCGCTAAGAAACAGAGATTGAAGTGGCCGGGTTTTTTGCGGTTCAACGTGAATCCATAGATACTTTTCGCGGGATTGGCAGCAACAAAGTTCTTCAAAGACAAATCTGCGGGGTAGCGTAAACTAATGAAACGTGGAAACACAGCGTAGAACTACTCACGAAGCTCGTCTTCAGATCCTTGCTTGAATTTTTCATGTGCCATCAGTTCCTCGACTTTCCGGGCGGTGGCTTGGACATGATTGACAATGAGTTCGTCGAGATCAGCGTATTGATGCTTATCGTCGACAACCAGCACCGTGCCTTGACCCGTGTTAATCTCGCTGACGTCTGTCGTGAATTAGCACACCTACCAAAACGCGCGAAGATAACACTACACACCTATGTGCTGGTATAACTTGTCGTCAACTTTCCAGGTCACCGCAAGGTGATCGACACCTTTCGAGGATGGTCTGATCACCACATCTCCACGCTGTTGCTTATCCAGATAATTCTCCGCTTGCGTCGCGTTAAAGTTGTGGAAATTAGGATGCTTGATGACACGTCTTGTTCGTTCGGTCTCCGCTCTCTTTTTCCTGGCCTGCATCTCGAGATCACGTTCGCATTGTTGAGTATTCCAATATTCATCACGTTTGACGCGACGGAAAAGACCATCTCCTGGAACGAGATCCGAGGGACGGATTGATAACTGCACATAGAATTGATCGGTAGGAAGATCGAGGTTAACGTCCACAATGACGCCTTGGAGCGCTTGACCCTTCTTGACAATGGTCTGAGGATTCACGTTGCCCGCGTCCGACATGTATTCCATGTTCATGATACCTTCGATACCGGAATCGAGGCGTACCGTTGCCGAAATCTTGTCGACCCGTACGACGAGCACAGAGATGATGAGTCCCATGCGAAGGGTTCGTGGTGTCTCACCGCTCAGCATGGTCAATACGTCCCACGGTTGCATTGGGGGGAAAGGTGCACGCTGCTCTGCGAACGGCTTGAGCAATTCTTCGCGGATAACATTGAGGGTGTGCCGCTTTCGATCTTCATTAGCCTCGTACATGCTGACGGCGAACTCATCGAGATTAAGCTCGTTCAGCTTCCTCTGGTTGTCATTGTCCTGCATGATGAGAGACACGACATGTGATGGGTGTTCGTCATGCACATCTTCCTCGTCGAGCTCGAGGGCGTCAGTCGCCATCTTTCGTGCGAGCTCGTAGTCCTCAGGATGAATGCGAGTGTCATCTAATGGGTCTTGCACGTCATCGTCGGCATGTCGATTTTTAGCGGGCTTTAGTTCCGCATCGTTAGATATGCGCAGGAATCCGGCCGCATTGAGGAAGATCTTCGTAGTCAGTAGACCTGATTTTATAAATTGATCGCGATTAACGAGATTGCCCCCCTAAAGGACGATAAGTAAACAATAACAAGGGAATCTTGGAAACGTACGATCGATGCAATTTTTCTGGCCAAAACTTGAGCTTTACGTGGACCGAGACCACAAACGAAAGGTAAAAGATGTTGGTAATACGAGTCCGTTACTGCACGGTTGATATCAATCCCGATCTTATTGGTCACATCAACCAAGGCTCTCTCGAGCGCGGACAATAGCTTCTCTTTCGGAATCTGAACCAGTATCAGTAGTGAGCAGGATGTTAAAGTCAAAGATACTAACAAGATGTTGGTCCTCGTCCTCGAGCGAGATTGCAACTATATCAGGGCCGAGTGCAGCATATTCATTCAACGGATTTTGAGCATAACGAGCCAGACCAACGCAGTACTTTGCAATGGGAGAGAGCGTGCTGAATTCCTCAGTCGCTCGCTTACTATGCTGGTAAATTCGAGCGACTTCGTCGTTGAGATATATGACGGGAATATTGAAGGCTTGTTCGTTGACTGGCTCCGCTCCCCACCCAGAAATATTGCCTTCAGTATCCGCGCTGGGGGTCTTGCCATTGACAAGTTCCTTGATCCTGAACGACAACTTAGCTGTTGCCATGGTGAAGCCTCCTATGACTATTACATCAGGCCGTCGTCTCTTGAGCAAGTCGGTGAATTCATCTTGATACTCTTGGTCCACCAGATTGTCAAGTTTGACGTGTTCACGCAATCTTCCCATTTCGTCCAAAAGAACAAGGGTAACGGCGTCTTTCTGGGGATCCCCCTTCCCCCAAGAGATGGCGAGGACGGAGGACGTGTATGCAGGTTGTGCATCCCCGGAGACAAAGGGAGCAATATCGATGCGCTAAAAGTATGTTAGTTAACAAGGTGCTGAATAGAGTAATGCCCTACTTCTTTTAGTTTGTTACTGCAATGGATAGCCAAAGCATCCTCAACTTCTTCCCGCAACCACTCTCTTGCCCATTTGGTACCGATTGGAATCAGGTGGTATTCCAGTGCCTCTTGGACAACCCGAGATCGCTCTTCGTTCCATGACCTCGCAATATCACTATAGCTGTCAGAGGCAAAAGCGTCGTTCAATTGACGTTCGAACTTGGCCTTGGCTTCGTTGGTTAGGTAAATCGATACTGTGACCAGCAGTTCGGCCTCAGCAGCCAGTATATGTAGAAATTGTGCACTGTCCAGCATTTGAGTTATAGGTTTGTGGTGAAGGTATTTGAAATTCTGGTAGCAAGACCCGTCAGTGGAGCATCAGAAAAAGAACTCGATGGCAACAAACAAAGTGAGGATGATGTTCGTCAATTTTATTAACACCCCGATCCGTGGGCTGCACCGATATCTGCGCCTCGGTTTTGAACAAGTCCCGCATGAACTGGCGAAGCAACGGATCTTTGCCTAGCTCGGTGGCGAGAATCATCCTGGCACGGCGCAGCAGATCTTCGGGTGTTTGTGACGCAACCGATTCGGGGTTCGTGAACTGCTCGGCGAAGGCAGTCGGATTCAATTCCTGGTCTTCTACAAAGTTAGGACGATCGTTGGCTACGAAATTTTGCACTATTTCATGAGGATGGATGCCAAAACCCTGACGTCTATGATTCAGCTGAGGCAAGAGGGACCGTCGAGAACGACCTACATCAGCCAGTTTAGATACTATGCTCTTTTTCGCAACTTCATATGCAGAGATCCGACTTGGCGTTTTACGCTTGCGGTCTGGTTCTTCATCGTCGTGGAAGTGGAGGTCGAATGAGTCTTGTTTGTTCACCTTGTATTTCATCGACAACCATTCAGTCGCATCCGCGACCATCTCGACGCATTCCATCTTTGGTCGGATGGACTGCGTGAAGTATTCGTCTTCCACATTGAGCCGAGTGTAGGAAGCAACAAGGGCATTCCGCCGATCCAGTAGGGAACGATATTTCTGGCCGAGGGCATATATCCTCCACAACTCAGACAAGGTAATGAGCTCAACTCTGGCGCGCATTTCCTGGGGATTGAAATACGAGATGTAATCCCGTTTGTGCGTCCAGATATACGGCACTTCGAACTCGTGGATGAAGAGAAAGCGGAGAGCGTATGAGACCGCTAGGACCAAGGCTTGAGAATATGCCTTGTACGGCCCGTCACGAGAGAAAAAGTCCCTGGTTTTACGACTAGACAAACGTGAAGTTACCCAGGCAGCAGCATCGTCAACATCTGCCTCTGTAAGATTCTCATGGAGAGATAGAGTTGCATTGGCGGAAAGTGAAGACGTAGCGAGTTGCATGCGCTCTGGTATGTCCTGAGCCCGAATCAAATCGTCATCTTCTGTAAGCATCCGAGCACGTATTTCCGATGGTTCAAAGACCTGGGAAATAATAAGTTCCGACTCTAGCAGAAGTAGATGAACACAAAACAGACATCTTGGTATTTCATGTCGGGCTTGAGCCGTTCCTCGTACTCTGCTTCGTCGTCACCTTCTAATGCCCAATCGTACTCGTGACCATCGCCAAAGACGTCGTGGATTTCGTCCCAAGCACTGGGGCAGGTGAGTAAGGGAAGGTTTCAACGCATACTATTATGGACTTACTTGGCGTCAATACCAGCAAGTTCCGGTCGAGAACCCATTGCTTTCCTCCGTTGACGTTCGAGCTTTTTCCTTTCCCTACGTCTCTCCTCACGTTCGCGCTCGTCCATAGCACCAGCACCTTCCTCTTCGTCCTCGTAGTCGATGAAATCATCCATATCTTCCTCGTCTTCCCTGCCGCCTCCCGCCCGCTCATCATCCCAGATGCGCTGAATATCCTGGACTTGTGGCAGATCATCGTCGTTATCGAGATCATCTTCGGAGGACTCGACCACTTGCTTCCGTCTCGAAGATGATGGGGCCGTTGGAGAGCCGTCCTCACGGCCACGGCGAAGCCGCGTCAGATGGTTTCTGAACGAAGTACCTGTGTTTTCTTCCAGGAGTTCCAAGTCGTCATCTTCCAATGCTTCCTCCTCCTCCTCTATATGAGATTAAGTATCTTCCCCAAACACAATATTAATGTCATGAACTTACCGCGTTTCCGATGGCGCCTCTTCCGTCGTTTCCTTCTTCTCCGTCGCTCTTCGCCGCCCTCGTCCTCGTCCTCGTCTTCCTCATCCTCGTCGACAATGAAGCCTTCCCTTATTCGCTTCTCCTCTTCCACGTCGTCCTCAGGTTCTTCAGAGCTATCGTCTGACACGCCGTTACCGTCTGCCATGGTCGCGTCCGCATCGTCCTCGTCGGGTTGTGGATTTCCCATAATTTCATCGTCGTCAATCGGCCTATCAGAAGGAGCCACAGACGGAGACGACATGGTGGTCAGCGACCAGGTTGCGCAGAACGGCCGCAATGAAGACTGGACGTCAAACAGGTCCGGACGTTACCGACGGAGCCACAAATCTGCACCGTCTGAGTGAGAAATTTGCTTTCCCGATTAGGCTGCGGAGACCAGTAGTCTCCGAGATCTGATTGCTGATCAGAGATAGTAAATTATCTTAACTACGTCCTACTGGGCCACATTAAGTATGTTCCTTCGTGTCCTGATTATAGACCTTGATACCGGTCGCGCTGAGGCAGTCAAAGGTCAAACGTTCAATATGAGATGACGAAAATAAAGTGACAAAAAGATGTGAAAGGACTCCATAAAGAAAAAATGAATTCTAAACGGACATTTTGATCATACGACGGAGTTGAAGGGTGAGTAGACGAGTGAGACAGAATTGAAGGGTCTAAATGGATGAATCCTGGCGCACCGGGGTCAGCATGGTGGAAGGGGAGCGGTGTGTGCTCGTCTGAGAGTGGCAGGTAGCAGGGTGGGCGAAGGCAACAGAAGTGGTTGGAGGCATTAGCCAAGACGACTCAGATTGGTGATGGTAGCGTGCTGGAGGGCTATGGTTAGTAATATGGGTGAATAGTTACCCTCGGACCTGGACCGCTTCAAGACCCGCAAGATATTCGTCAGCAGCAAAGATACCTGATGAACGACCGTGATACTTGAACAATAATTCCCAACAGAAGATGATTCGTAAAAGCGCCACACGGCCATGTAGTATAGCACAAATACGTGTTGTGTGTAAAGCGGTACGTTGCTGGTAAAGCTTTGAGTCCTTCTGCCATGTTGACACCATGCCAAACAAGAGGATTGTCAAAACGATTCGGTAAATCCTCAGTGGCGACAGTTGGGAAATACTAGGGGATGGCTTCAATGAGGTCCAAAATGAGAAATACCCGTGTCTTACCTTGCTCAGAAATACTGATTCCCAATTGTCTCCAGTTTCTCTTAGCAATGCCATCGTGTCCAATAATAGTTCCTCGTTTCCATCGGGGTAATGACCTCGATTACTTTTGAGTTAGTAGAGATCATTCTCATTTCCAGAACCATACCACTGCAAGGCGATGACAAAGTCTTTCCAAACGTGTCTTGGTCCAAGGTTCAAGGCCTGTGCCATTCTTTAGCATGTTGTTGGCAAGCAGTGTAACAAACTTGTAGATTGGCGGGATGATACTGACCGACAATGCAGGATCATGTTCGAACATCTGAAAAGAGGAAAGGATCTGCGAATGGAGATAAGTGAGTGGAAACAAAGTTATCCTAATGCATGACAACCTTCCCCGTAGATGGTAAGACTTAGATGCGTTGAACACCTCTAGCCCCAATCATCCTTTCGAGTCTTGATGCTCTACAACGAAGTTTGGGAACTGCGTAGTTTGAGTTTGTGGTTACTAATGTTCATGATAATACCATTGGCTACCGAGCCGTTCTGCAATCACAAGAATGAATCGGGCCCTTCTCCATGGTAAAGAAAGAGTCACTTACAAACCAATAACTGCCAACTAAAGAGGATGGTGATCAATACAATCCAGCCATCCTTGAGGTTTATCCCTAGTAAGATTCACCGCCAAGCTAATCTGATTGGGCAAGGCTGGAGGTGAAAAAATACATTATGTACATAAATTTGAATGTTGCGCGAAGTTGGCTCACTAGTCATAGAAATGATGTTTGTGGCCAGCGAGACCGTTCGTCTGTAACATCAACTTCACAGATGGGTCAAATAAAAGGGACCAGAAGATAAGACCCACTTGGTCGAACAGCCACCCCGCTGGTTTGATGGGAGCGGAAGCCTGAGATAGGCCTTGGGAGCAACTACACGGAAATTGTCAAGAAAAGGAAAACAATCTGGACTAGACCGCACGGCCACCCGTGACATTTGCAGACGCTTGTCAGGTTGCAGCGAGGACGGAAGCAACTACCAAGACAGAACGACACTGTGTTCGCTTTAAAGAGGGTTGGCACAAACGGCTTTACGGGAAGCGACCTCGTTGGTGGGAGTAATGCACAATGGCGAATTGGACATCGCACCATTGGAGTTCGGACCGGACCAGCCATTGGTCAAGTGACCTCCCAAATTTCGGCTATTGCGGAGCTTGACAAGCCACAAAGGCAGAACGAAGGGTCCCCAGTGCCATTGTGGAGGTAAGGGAGTATCACGACAGCGTAAGTATATCCAAACGCAATACTTCACAACATACCTTGCTGAGCGGATGTACGATACCCCGCGGCGAGCCTGGTCTTGGTGCGCAGCAAGAGGGCACGCGCGACACAGACGGGGGAAAAATTGGGCACTTGCAGACTTGGGTGCCGTGAGGAATTGCAAAGGTTTTTTGGACGATGGGCAACGAGGTTGGGATCGAGTACGGGCAGGTGTGCGACGTTCCGGCGGAAGGATTCGCGGCGTGTCGGCGTGGACGAGGGGTGGGTGAGAGAGAAAGACGGAGGGACGGCCACCGCTCGAGTCGAATGTGTCGTCACCCCATCGTCGTGTTCGACGCAGTCCGCTGATGGCGTGGACGAGATCTGGCGGGGTGGGGTAGGTGAGGGAGAGAAAGAGGGAGGGAAGAGAGGCGGGCACCGTGCCGCGCCGTCGTCGTCGAGTGGAACGTGTCGGCGCGGACGAGGTCTGGCGGGGCGGGGTGGGTGAGAGGAGAAAGAGGGAGAGGCGGAGGCGGGCGCCGTTCCGTGTCGGAGGTGCGGGTGCGGGACTCACCCGGGGATACACCTCCGAGTCTTCCCTACTACGTCATCATTCAAGTTGTCATTGGTAGATGGACCACATGAAAAACAGCCGACATGCGCATTGCGGAGGTGCCCTCACGGCAATACATCCAAAGCTAATCCTTGACAAAGTTACCTACTAACCCAAAACTACGTACTAATGCATTTAACGTTTCATGATCGCTGAGCCCACAATTGACTAGACTTTTACAAGACCGTCGATGTCCATCGCTTCCTCGTCATCATTTCCCCAGTTCCAGTGTGAATTTAGGTCCGAGGCCTCTTGCGGCGCTTTGCGATCCCTGTTCGACTCGGCAGACTCGGAGCTCTGTTCCTGTCTGCCCTGTGGATCGAGCTAGGAAAGTGGGGGAATGGCGTGAACAAACAAGCATGGAAGGTGGAAACGAGACAGCATTACCGCGGTTTCGGCATCGTCTTTTTGGCGACGTGATATTTGGGTAGGAAAAATATTAGCAGGGAGTAGCTACCTCTGCCCCATTCCATGTATCGTATTTCAGCGGAATTTCCATATAATACTTGGTCTCGCATGTACTCCAGGGATTCCAACTCTTCCTCCGACGCGGGTATCTTCTTCCGATCAAGCAAGGATTTCAGCACTCGGAGCATATCGGGGTAGTCGTTCAAGAACGGATACGTCTCCGGGGCAAGCGCGCAAGCCCGAATGCGAAGACACGACCCATCCGTCGGTTTTCGCTCAGAAGACCGAGTAGGGAAGGTCACTTGCAGTCCAGGTTTATCGAGGCCAAGGTCGGCTACGATCGCAATGTAAGGAAGAGGCTTCGAGGAGCTCTGATGTGGGCCACCAATCGTCGCATGGGTCCTTGTGATCTTGTTCAGCACATCGGACTTCATGTCAACGCAAGCCTTGTCCGAAATCAGGATTTGGGACATGCAGTCGACACCACTTTCTCCAGGATCCACTGATTTGAAATAAACTGGGATTACTTTGTCGATATCCGGCTGAGCATGGCAACACTGGATGGCACATGTACGCTGCCAGTGTCGCATCGTCCATTGGTTCAGGCTGCATAGGAACATCAACATCAACGAAGTACGCGAAACAAATAACTTGCCTCAATTGTTCCCCCGCCTTCCTCTCGTCTTGTCTGATGTTGGTCCCCATAGAGATCCAATACGAAAAATTGACGTAGGCGTCCTTGAATGCTTTCTCGGCCTCGGGGCCCGCGTGAACCGACCAGAAGTCCTTGCCAAAGATGAATTTGAAAAGCTCGACCACGGGGATCATGCTGCAGTGAAACAGCTCGGTATCAAAGCCACCTCGCTCTGCGAAAATGTTCCGGGATTTCTTCTCGCAAATCACGAACAGATCTTTGGCGAGTAGCCACAGTAACCGGCTCACTAGCTCGCCGCATTTCCCAATTTCAATTAGCCCACTGTCAACCTTGTCCTTCAATATATCCAATGTTTTCCCCAGTGATTGAGGCTCTTTGTGCAGCGAATACACTGCAGCGCATGACAGAAACGGTTCGGATGGATAGATGGTGTAGCTCCACGTGCGATCGTTGGTCGTGGTGATGATCACACGGAGGTAGCTTGCAACAGCGTCTTTGTTACGGACGTGCTCAACGATGATTCACTCAAGCCGTCGAAGAGACGGGAATCGAGAGAATAAATGAGTATTCCAAAACTGGGGAACTACGATACATGTGATACGAGTATATATACTGACTAACACGAGGCAATGACAAACAAATGAAATGTGAAGAGGTGAAGAAGTGAAATGTGAAAATGAAAACATTACATTACTCCCTTCTTATGTCGAGATGTCCGCATCAAGGGAAGGAATATCGAAAAGATGAGAAGGAAGATGAGTTAAAGATTTAGCAAACATCAGCAAACCACAAAATGCAGAGTCTCGGCCATAGCTGTCCATAGCAATCCAAAGGAGCCCATAGCTCCATAACACCCTAGCAATGTGGCTGTGTCAATGACAAATATTAGTCATCATCCATAG
>JBBPOS010000110.1:0-70781 GCA_038091575.1 Leccinum subgranulosum
AGATCCCGAGAATTTCAAAACATGGATTTTCGTCGTCGGTCATGCCGGAACGTGATCTCCTAGGCTGTCCGAGTCAATTGGTATCGTTTCCGTTGAATTCCGAGTGGGTGTTGAGGAGATACGGGCGACCGAAGTTCAGACATGTTTATGAACGTAAATTTCCCACGGTGCCAACCTCACTGAAAAAGACAGTAAATAATGTAATATATATATTCTAAGAAAGACTGGACCCATGCAACCGGTTTAGTGAACCGACGTCGCACTCCGGCGGAGTTCGAACTCCGCGGATACGCCACCCCGCCGTCACATCCTCAAGAAATTCTCGGACAACCCTCGAACAGATTTCTTATCTATAGGCTGGCAGTTCATAACGTCAAACTTTGCCAACAGAAATGTCGCCTGTGGCTACACTACGGGGGCACAGCGGCGTCAATCGGATCACTCTGAGCACTCCAAGTCTCGCGGCAGCGATATCTTCAGATTCAACGTCAAATCTTTGCCGCCGACGATACCACTAGTGTGGGTGGATTGGTACGGTTGGCTGCCCCAGGTTTAAAATCATGCCGAGTCCGCGCAAGAAGGACCACAACCGTCTCAGGCTCTTCTCCAAAAGATGCCCGACCTGCAGCACAACACGGACCAGCCGTACGTACTATTTCTCCAGCCCGGTTCCGTCACAGCGCTTATCTGACGTCCTCAGTATCAACTGGCAATTCGTTACTATGACGCAGTTGCTGCCAAGCCTCCCCCCAGCAGTCGAACACCCGCCTATCTGTCGATTGGTAACTGAACAAGGTTATCAATGTGGTGTAACCCTCCCCGCTGGCGACCACGCCCTCTTTGGCATGCACCTCCGCATTGATCACAACCTCGGGGGAGAGAGCACCGAGTTGATGGCGTGCGGTTGGCCGGGCTGTCTCTCGCGGCCCATTCAGCAGCGGGCGATGGTTCGGCACATCTTGTCCGTCCACCTCCGGTTGACGAGGTGGACATGCCCCCTGTGTGGCCGCACGTTTTCAAGGAAAGGCAGACACCTGTGTAAGCCTAATGATGGGGGTATATGAATATGTTATCAATGGAAAAGTTGGCAATAGATGATCTGCAATGCGGTGTAGGTTTCTTTCAAGTCGGTGACTGCTTGTTGTGGATTCGATACATATTATGTTTTGATATAGAGCCGTAGAATGTTCGGTAGAATGGTCAGCACTCAAATTTCCTGTCCCAAAGCAAGATTGATCCTTTTCTCTTGTGGGATTTGAGTGCTGCTGTGCAGAACTTCCAGAACTTCAAGCAAGTTCCGGCCGTACAAGCTCGTCGGAACTTCCAGAAATAGAAGTTGACCGTTCCGGCGCGGTACGGCTGCAGCTGTCCGCCGTGTTGTCTGCGGCCCGGGAGTTCGCCGAACCCCATTGGAGTCACTTGCAATGACAGAGGCCCAATCTGAGGTCTCAATAATCATCAGTCATTTAGGCTCTGTGTTACTAGATAGAGGTCTGTGTGCGAGGAGAGGATACTCGGGCGGTCGGGTCTGCTTGCTCGTCCGTCTGACATCCCTCTCCGAGGATTAGGATCGGGCGACCGGCCGTTAGAGGGTGCGGTCTACAGTACGAATAGGAGCAGATAAGAGAGCGGGGATAGTAGCGGTTTCGAGCCTGCGAAAGCTCTCGTCAGGGGCTCCGCTACCCCTACCGCTGCCCATCCGAGACCGTTTAGGGTTCCAGTTACCAATCTTAGGCTCTATCGGGGGAGTTGGCCAGATCACAGAGGTGCTAGTGACATGTAAGGGCACGACCCCGGATAGATTGGTTGCACTTGGGGCAATAACGAGGAGGAGGGAGCTTCCTGTTCGGGGTACCCGCCGGCATTTATTCGCTGCCATGCGGCACCCAACGTGGGATCCCGCCATCAGGAGGATTCGGCCGAGCAACACAGATCCTAGGCATTTAAAACAGCATGCGACTCTACAGCCTTTGTCTATTTTCAATTACGCACCTTCGGAGATTAGATCATGTTAGCTACTCGTTGTGTTGTCGGCTCTACCAGAAATCCACCTCAAAAATGCACCTGCAAGTGAAGCCTTGGGGGGTCCAATCAAGGCCGACGTGCTCATGATCTCCACTGATAGGTAAATCTCAGACAGTCCAGACACAAACCTGGGATCTCATTTTTACACGCGTTGGAACTTGAGCTTGGAGCTTGAAGGCGGCGGAACACGCCTCGGTACTAATCTGTACCCGCCAGATACGCCAGATATGATCGCTCTATTATATGATTCCCGTTGCTGACTAGTATGGTTCGGTTTGTTGGCAGAAAGATATGTAGACGATGCGCTCCAGCGTCCAGAAAGAGCGATGCCCTCGCACATGTTCTAGTCGCTTGGCAAACCTGATACAAAACGTTCGACACGTCAATTGGCACAGGAGGTGACGGAACCACTGTGTGGGAAAGATCCACATGCGCGCCGCACTTGGGTGGATCACATCAAGGGTTCAGAACGGTGGAAGGAGCATAATTCCATTTCAACGTTCGGCGGATCACCCCACCCCCACCCAAATAGCCATTGCTTCTCATGAGATTGGCCGCTGGTACTTCTCCGCATCACCGCAGCTGTGTTATGGGTTTTGGTTCGGAACGGGGAGGGTATCTAGGCACCACATGATGTGTGCCTGCGAGCGGAGAGAGGACCGGAAAACGGGACTGGTGGAGGGGTGAGGTTATGTGAGAATGAGTGTCCAGAGGGATACACGGTGTGAATGGATCCAGGATGTATCTACGACGTCCTCGTTACCGTTGTATATGTAGCTGTGCACGGCAACGAAGCAACTGGTCATGATAACGAATTCGAAGGGGCTGGATCGGCGGCGGCGTTTGACTTCGCGTTTCTCGGAGTTTGTAATGGTGTCCCGTCCCACACCGACGCGTCACTACTCCAGACTCCCTCTTTCCCCGGGAGCCCGATGAGCCGCTGGATGACCTGTTCGAGTGCCTCCCTCCTCTGCCGCTCCGCGTGTACTTCCTCCTGCGCACTTTCAATCGCGCGCTGAGCGTCCACGGCACGTTCTTGCAGGCCCTCCACGGCCGCGAGAAGGTTCTCGAGTTTTTCGTCGACATCGTCGCGGCGCTTGGACTGTTTCGAAGACGACCGGTAGCCTTCGCTGAGGATGAGGATGGCGGCGACGGCGAAGAGGAAGGATTCGGCGAGGGCGTTGGCACCGTTTTCGATGGCTCTGGGTGGGTGGGGGCATGTGCGTCAGCGCAGGAAGGTGAGACGAAGGGGTGGGTGTAATGGACGCGTGAAAACGAAGATGAAGTCAAATCGAATGCGGGGAAGGGAGAGAAAGGAAAGAAGGGAGAAACTCGTACTTGGTCTCGGACAAGGGTCGGATGTGCTGACGTGCGGGTTCGCCGAGGATGTTGGTCCTGAGGGAGATTTCGGCGGTATGCATCCTCTGTGCAAGGGAGACACAGATGTTGCGGAAGGTTTCGTGTCTTGGTGCGTGTGTGCGTGGGTAGAGTCGTGTGGTTTGAATGGAAGGTGGAGGTGGTAGTGTCAATGACACGGGCCGGTGCATCAGAGGGAGTGTTGCGAGGAGGGGCGAGCGAGATGGACGTACTGTTTTGCTTGGTTTCTGAGTTGGGCAGAGATGGGTTTGGCTATGGTCTGCGCGCGAGGAATGTCAGATGGAAAGGCGGGCATGCATATTGGACTCACTCGAATGGCGAGAGTGGCAAGTTTGACGGTGGCCATGAGGAGAAAATAGGGAGGTTGATGAGAACGGTCACGGTGTGAAGCATGATTCTGCTTCCGAGTGCACGCGTCACTGCCGCGGAGGCAACGGCATGCGGCATAGTAAGGAATATTAGCACTTACTATCGATCAAGTGATGTTGTTCTTTGTCTCTTCACACCACTGAAATGTCAGTGTATACGACGTTCGAACACTACTCTCAGTAGACGTTTCTTTGGGCATCCGTCGAGAGGAACCGGTACGCGCGGATACCACTTTTCAGGCTCCGACGACACGGTAATCTCCTCTGTCTTCTTGGAGTCTGTCTGTCCTTGTTCCAAACCTATGTGTGTTGCGTTTTCGATGGCTTTTCGGACGTAAACCCGCTGCTTTGGCGCCACTTTCCTACCGAACAGTACTCCGGAGTTCCCGTTTCCAGGGGCCAATGGCCAATGGCCATTGTTCTCCCTCGAGCGCATATCAGTGTGATGTTATTACGCATCCTCGCCATCCTCGTATGCACTGCGTACACCACAGCTGCATACTGCGCTGAGTGCGCTGACGAGGTCGACGGCATTCCTATGAATCCTAATGCGACCTGTTTGACCGAGATGGAGGAAACCACGGTCACTGTGAGTCGATTCGTCTGGAACCGTCGGCGATGGCACTGAACCATCCATCTTTTTTGTTTCAACGTCAAGGTACCAGCCTCCAAGTGGTATGGGTTACCATTGTATATATGACGTGTGTATGAATCGACTTGCAACTCATGTCGTGTCATTTTCTGCCTTCTCGATCACAGACTGGTGCTCATCCGATATCGGATAGGGAGAGGGTCATCTACGCTTGAAATATGGGATCACTTTCCCGGAGACTGTTGGTGTTGGGGAAACTGTCATGAATGCGTGGGTTGAGCTGATAAAGAACTCTAGGTGAGTACGACAAAGTGTTCTTCTTCGAATCTGTGTATTCTATCTAATGTCGTGTTTTGGATACCATAGAATGAAAATATCTTGCGAATATGCGCCTCCGCAGATTACTGCACTGTTCCGATTGTAAATTCAGCAATGACTCGGACTCGAATCGTTCATTGTCCACTATTGACTTCCACTGCCCAGGTGTGTCTTGCATACTAGCCTGATTGCTCCCGACCCCTCTCAAACCCCTCTATTGTCATGATTCAGTTGGGGGCTGGGAAGTCAGCGGGGACCTACCTGCCTCTATGCGACCCTCGAGTACAACCCTCCCGAGCGGGGCAACTCAAGGGCGTCGTCCGGGCGGCTGTTATGTTTTGAAAGGTTGACGGGAAAAGAGTATTTCAAGGCAGCCGTGTTGGAGTGTTGTGGCGAGTTGGTATTCTCTCGTCTGCTAATCTGATCGTCCGGCGCTCATATCATTTTATCCTTTGTCCATCGCCTGAATTTGCGTTCCACCTGGGTAGACAGTTGCAAGCCTCCTTCCTCAACGCAGACTCGCGACATCACCATGCGAAAAGTCGATCAAGTTGCCCCGTACAGTTATGTTCGTACCGCATCGAAGACCTCAGCGTCATCGCGATCGATATGTACTCATGCTTGAAGGCGGAATTCATTACCTGCTCAAGTAACACTTCAGGCAGGAATCTTACAATGTTTATCTTTTCGGTTTCTCACCGCGCGTACTTTTTGTCGATGCCTGCTCCAAGGAGTAGGCCTCAGGTGGTTCACGCTATGTCTCCCAGCAGGTCGCTGAGGTTTGCACCCCCCCTGAGCTTCCATGCTCCCGTAGCTACGTTCAGTGCATCTTGATTTCCATCTTGTCTGTAGTCACCATTTTCTCGATGCATTTATCGTTCCATCCCTGTCCCGCTAGTGCGGAGCTGTCCTTGGGATCGCACCGCGCCAGCGCCTATCTGTCTAAGATCTGCCGGGAAGATGTCGAGGAAGTCAAGCTTCCAAGGAGCGCCGGAGTCTGACCGAGATCGCGTCGTGAGTACTTCGGTACCAGCCTCGATGATCTCATCTACTTGGCACCGAGCCAAAGGTACAGGGTTGCTGTACAGGTTGGCGAAAGCAGGCGCCAAGAGCACAGCATGTTGGTTGTGCGTGGGTATCAATGACACACGCCGGTACAGATTTCTTCCGCTGCTCAGCGCTACTTAGAGCGCTGATCGCCAACCTCATACACTTTCCAAGAGACGCTTGAAGCAGAAGAACTAGCGCGCGAGCAAGTTGACAACATACTCGATTGATAACATTAACAAGACACGACTATCCAGGGAGAAAATCGACGGACCTCTAATAGTCACACCAGCGAGCAATGTCTATCAAAGGTGATAAAAACGAGGCCATCCAAAGTAAAATATTGATGGAGAACCCAGAAACGAACGACGACACTGGCAGACCCAGTGGCAGACCCTCCCACCGGATAGTCACGGTTGACCAAAGGGACGGCGGAAGCCTGATCAAAATCGATCATCCGGATGATGTGTTTTCGGCTGCGTTTTTCGCTGGCGGGAAGGAGGTCGTGAGCGGTGGCAGAGCAGGAAAGATTCGACGATGGCGAGCGGAAGATGGCATAGAGGTGGGGATTCCAGTGGATGCTGGAAGCTCCGTGTGTGATCTCGTCGTGTCACGAGATGGAAAGTGGATCTTGGCTGGGACGAGGGGTGGTCAAGTTTTGGTGTGGAATTCGACAACCTTCGAAAAGGTGAACGAATTCAAGCCACATGACGATTGGACGAATGTGGTGGACATTACAGAGGATGGGACGAAAATTGCGACTGGAGGGTATGACTACTATGACAAGACGATCTATGTCTGGTCATTTCCCACAGTGGGCGAACGACTTCTGGGGCCTTTGGAACATGACAACGAATTGGCCGCGGTCAAGTTCTCTCCAGATGGCAAATTCATTGCAACTGCGACGTGGGAATGCGAGTCCGTTCGGATCTATGACAGTCTCGACGGCACCCTCCTCGCAGACTTTCCGATCCGAGTCAATTCGTACTATTACAACGGATCCCCTGCCTGGACGGGCGATGGAAAGAAACTATTTGTCTTGTCTCGCAAGGGTAACATCCACTGTTTCAACACGTCTTCCAGGACGACGCTCTCGCAATGGTCTATTCACAGCAACGACGATCCAAGGTGCATCACACTAGCATGCGACGACGCATGCGTAGCAGTCTCTGCCAATTCATCGGTCTCATTCTGGAACACTACAACACATCAACAAATTGGATCGGTCATTGACTATTCCCATAATGTCTGGTCCATGGCCATCTCGGAAAACTACGATATTGTGGCCGCGGGTTGGAAAACAATCACGCTCCGCAATCTACGTGGTGTTCTGCCATCATCATACCTCAAGGATGTAAGTGTATGTTGCGACATGATGTTGTTATCTGACTCCACTGTCCAGACGTCCAATGTACACCAGAAAGAACTTGTCGAATCCCAGTTGGACAGCAATGATGACTTACTACTCGAGGTACAAGTTCATTCCAGTTCGTGTGTGAAATATATGTCATCATAAGGCACAGGTCGAGCTCCCGCCCACAACGCTCGAGGCTGACGACCAGTTCAACTATGATGAGGTTCGTGAACAATTCATTCCGACTTTACTTCCATGTTGACGCTGCGGAAGGCTCCCTCGCTGGCGCCATCTTGTCATCATGAGGACCAGGTGTCACCGCTTCCCTCATCCCACTCTGCATCGCAACCTCCAGCCCACCTCGTGACCTCCGCCCCAGAGATACATCCGGAAACCGCGGAGATACGCTCAGAGAAACTTAAAGATAGTGCGCGGACGTCGTATCGATTCCTTCAGATCTTGGGAAGGTGGAAGAAGAGCATCAGAGAACCTGCAGTACGTGAGCCTCATCGCCTTGTCGGCATTCAATCTAAGTCAGCACAGAACGTGACGAATGCCTCGAACGGATTCAACAATGGCTGAAGGTCGCCGTCAAGCAGTGAGTACTCCTTGAGGTGAACTTGAATTGTCTAAACTATCATCTTAGCGAACGGTCAGAAAGGTTGTAGAAAAAGTAGGTGTTCAAAGTGGCCCATCGGGCCTGCAGATGCCGTTTTTTACCCTTCCTCGCAGCAGAAGAATAAGAAGAAGTGGAAAGCAAGACCTCGTGCAGGTGGAGACCGCACCAACACTGGAGATCGTCCTCCGAATCCAGGGCCATCGAGAGATGTGGCTGTTCCGTCAGATGTAGACCGCGACCGTGATACTAGCAATGGACGTCGTCCGCTTCAGAATCCATCGACCGAGGTAGGTCGTCCGTTGGCGTTGATCGCATCGTTAGAACTCATGTAGTGTCAGGCAAAAGAGGCAAAAGATGCAGTTCAGCCCTCGACTGGGCGGATTCGTTTTATCGTGCGTGTGCCTTCTTTGAGCATATATTGTGAGACTTACAGCACGCATCAGCGAGAATCTGAAAATGCTACCCTTGCCACCATGTTTCCTACGTGGTTATGTTGCTACTCGTCAGGGACAGAAGAGGTATAATATTATAGGTATACTACGCAACGATCTTATGTACATGTACTGCCCTATACTGCGAATGTGTAGAATACATCAGAAGGTTTGGGAGTCCGTGCAGTGGGTCCGTCGCACATTTGTGCGGAACTACCGAACAAGTTTCGCCAGAATTGATCCGCATATTTCGTGCCTGCGTAGTTTCCAAAGCCACGATCCTGACGAGTACGAAGAAAAGGACGGTGTTCGACGTGAAACTGGAACCGGCTGCAAAGTTTGTTGATCAGTAAACATACCACTGTACAGTACCTCGATCGGTACAGAATAGCCTACTTGTCAGCATATTTTCCGTCTCCGTAAATATTACCAACATAGGGCTTCATCATCGTGCGCGAGGAGATTACCTTTACACAGTACCAACTCTTGATGGCATACATTGCCGCATTGCCGTGCTTGCCATAGACCAATACAAAGATTTGGTCATTATACTCTGGTCCAAAGAAGTGCCCGACCAAAGGCACGTTCTCCGACGGCTGACGTGAATAAATGATATGCCTACTCTCACGAGCCTTCAATCGAAACCTCACCCCCTCCGCTGGGATAGTGAAGCCGAGCTGAGGTGCCGAGTCTCTTGGTCAACGCTTCAAGTAATCTCTGAGTTAGGAAAAGACTCGCTGTTCTTACCTCAGGTAGGAAACTGCACGAGTGAACCCGGGTCCTGGTGCTGACCCGTACCCGCGCGGGGTAGACCCGTGGCGGGCTTACCCGAGGGTCCCACATGGCAGTGCTCGCTAATCCTTGCCACCTCGTCCCGCTCTCGCCCCGCGCACGTCAACACGTCGATACATACGCTGTTCCAGTGCAGGTGTGGACTGGTGTAAGTCTCCTGGAGGATTCGGCTTTCATACCATAGTCAGCCAGCAGTAATGCGATAAATTTTAGAAGGCTGTGTCGGTAAATTCGGGAGACGGTGGGGATAGTTTGTCTGGATAGCGGTAGGGGCAGACGAATCTCATACAAATCAGTACGATGTATAGCACAAAGAAAGTCAAAAAAAGAGGAGCGAGATCAAAGCAGAACAAGGGGTAAATTGAGAGCACAAATCCGAATTGTCATCAAACTGTCATCTTCGGGGGACCTGCGGCGACTGCGTGCACTTCAGTAGTAGCAACTGCATCCGTGTGTTGTCAAACGAACTACAGCAGGTCCACTTACAACACCACAAAGTTGCTCGCCCCAATGGACTGACGTGAACGAGTGGCTCGAGGTCCTCGACCAGCTGAAAGAAACAGTCAAGCGAGGCACACACTGGCAGGCTGTTCAACCCACCTTATTTGGAGTTTCCAGTATGATCGCTATCATGATTGAGCCGTTGTTCCTCCTGGACGATTGAAATGGGGTCTTATACGCCTGCGAGAATGCCCCTGTGAAACGATGTGAGTCGAGCGAGTCCTGAGCTCGTTGCTCGACATGCTGGTCTCGTCGCATGACCATCTGGAATGAAAGGGAACAATAGGCTACCACGTCCTACATCGAGATGGACTTGTCGTGGAGTGTCCGACAGCCCACGGAGGAACTGAAAACGAGGTCTGAACGAGTTCCTATGGTCGTTCAACATAGCTACTAGGCTGAACGACCTCGAGATCCATTGTTGGGGCCAGCTTGGGTACTTCGGTGGGCTGTCGAGACATTAACAGGTCCATCTCGATGTATGAAGAGGCCGCCCGTCTTGCTCCGGATGGCCATCCTGACGAGCATGGAGGTGCGTGAATGATTCCTCGCAAAAAATATAGTTTTTCGTATGAGATTTAGACGAAAATATGCTCAGCATGGGAATTTTCTGTAAAATTTGGTGAGGAAGTTACTGCTAATCTAACTCCGAACTTTGCCCGTTGCGCTTCAGTCTGCTACTCGAGACCACGTTCTAGTGCTTTTTAGGTGGCGTCAAATCAACGACGAATGGTACTCTCCAGGTTCTGGAAGCGCTCCCTGCCGCCGCCACACAGAATTAGCTTCAACAAGCTATATACCGACGTCGGCGCGAGTCCTCGCCTCGATTTTCTAAGAGCCGTTGATTTAACTACTCTTCACAGGACTGCACATCTACACCCTTATACGGAGGCTCACACTACAACAACACAAGCTCGCGGACGCGCTCGAGTTCACCGCCATGTACTCGCAGGCGCCGGGTTACCTCATGACCTAGGACGTACGCTCACGTACTACATGGGATGGGACTCCTTTGGCATTACGAGTGCGCTGCGGCACGAGTTCTTCGTGTCCGTTTACGCCCGCGCGACTGGCACACCGCTCGAAACGCGCGTGTCGTACGGCGCTGCTGACTTGCTTTTGCAACGACTGGGATGTTGTCTGGCGCCAAGAGGACAAACGCACTGATGGCTACCCCAATCCCTTCCAAGCCGGCTCTGCGTTCGATGGGTGGGCTGTTCGAAGAGACTTGCCAGCGGGTACTCGGCGTGCGATGTAAAAATATCAGGTAAACGAACGATGTCTAAACTTGCACTATGCAGTTGATTCTTAGACCCAACATCAATGGTGCCTTAGCGCAGGGCGTGGAGCATCCTGTGCCTATGCGGAAGGACGCGGCGTTTTTACCCCAGACAAGTGTCCTCTCCTCTAATGTCGGTAATCGGAACACAAGCTAATTTGATGAAGCTTTATTTATTACGCTGAAGGACCGGGCCCTATTGGGAGTGTCCGAATCGTTAAATCATATCCGGAGCCGACGATCCTCGAGATCAAGATAAGCATCAACCGATTTCATGTTCTGCCAGAAGCTACGGATAAAGGACAATTATGATCACGCGTCGCCGTAGAAGGATGTGGTGAAAGGACTGACCATGTTTGGAATCCCATTCGAGATCGGGTAGGAATGCCTGCAGTTAGGACATGTCATTACGCCTTCAACGACGTGGATCTGCACGTCGGGTGTAGTTAAACCCGATAGGTGTTGAAATTAGGAGAGAAGTACCTCGAGCAGGACGTGATGCAGCTTTTGCAAGAGCTCGTTGTCTGGCATCTGCGGAAGTTCGAGAGGCAGGGATGTATCTCCAACCTAAGAAATTGATTTTTGCTTCGTCAGAACATGATTATGGGAGACAATTCGAATACTGGCCAGGGCGGCAGCGTCGACGAGTGCACGCCATTCGAGTCTCGGGACGAAGTTTCTGACGAAATCGGGGTTGAACTCTTGTTCGCGTAGCTCGATCTGAACGTCTTGAAACAGCAGGGGAAAGTTGTTGGACGTGCAGCCCTTAGCGTGGCACGCGAGCATATTGTGGGTGATCAATCGGACCATAATAATGGAAGAGAGGGATATGATTCAGAGAGTACGTAAGCTGAGCAATATCGGATGACGATGACGCTTTTTACAATGCGACCTCCATCACCGGCACCTTCCATGAAATATTTCACTTACGATGCACTGAGACAGTCGCTCCGCCTCGATGGGCGCGATATGCTCGAAATACGGACACCGACGCCGATGTTCGGGCCCGAACTAGGTCGAATGCACGTTGAGCAAAACGCGGTACAACGCGTATCCTTCTACTTTACTTGAGCGTTTCTGATACGTGTAGTCGCCCACGTCAATGTAAAAATGGTCAAACCATCGTCAGATCGGCCGTTCGAAAGCATCACCATCCACTCTGAAATTTCACCCATGGCCTCGGTTGACTACGAAGTCGGTCGGTAGGCCCTGTAGTCTGCTTGCTCATTTTCGTGTCTTCTCTTATTTTAGAACATCGGAAGATGTGGTAACGGTGACGCGGATGCTCGACAAAGTTCTGAGGTGGAGCGACGCGATCGACAAGGAATCGCTTTGCATAGTCGCCGGACAACGCGTGCGTGTAGCTTACCCAGTGAATCTATCTAACTAAAAGATACAATTCCAGGTCTGGCACATCTGTCTCACAATCCACTGTCTCGCCGACGCAGGGAACACACTCGGCTGTGCTTGTCTCGCGGGCATCGTCGCCTTCAAGCACACCCAACAGAAGCCGAGGTCGTCGTGATTTGTACACATTTGTCTCCGTACTCGATCAAATAATCATGCACCTTGTGATCGCAGCACGCGCCAGAAGAACGTCCCGTACCGCTCGCCATCCACCACACTCCGTTCAGCGTCACGTTTGCGTTCTTCCCCAACTCGACGACGGCGCATTCAGTCGTGGACCTGTCGTCGTTGGAACAGCAGCTGATCGCAAGGACGATGCGCGTCGCGCTCAATACACAGCGCGAGATATGCGTCTTGCACAGAGCGGGCGTGTGCTGACGGCACCCGAAGAGATACTGAGGCTGTTGAGTTGGTATCCAAG
The DNA here is from genome assembly GCA_038091575.1 of Leccinum subgranulosum. NCBI lineage: Eukaryota > Fungi > Basidiomycota > Agaricomycetes > Boletales > Boletaceae > Leccinum > Leccinum subgranulosum. The sequence goes on from JBBPOS010000110.1 coordinate 12,532, forward strand.
CAGAGGATTTTCCATACAGTGGGTCTGGTGCGATTCCATACGGCTTTATGACATCCCAGATGTGTCTGAATCATCTCTGTGCTCAGGAAATCCAGGACGGTGGGGTTTAACTATTACTCAGTTAGGTATACGAGATGCAACCTGCATCTGGAGTCTGGACGCCACGGACTCGCAACGTCGTATTGATATCGATTGTCGCGAAATGGCCTGGGTCCGAGTCGATGTTGATGACGGGTGGCCCCGGGCCACCGAAGACCCGTGCTCGTTAACCTAACCTAAGACAATGTCTGTGATCGAGGATGCCTGAAAAAAGACAATAAACTTCACGCCTTTAACTATGTCGTGGCAGTCTGTCGCCCCGATACGATATGAATCCCCTTCTGGGTAGGATCAAGCTCCCATTAAAATTTCTAATAGAAAGACAATGCGACAGACAAGGATCCAAACAGCATAGCCATCCTGATCGGCATGCAGCATGTTGTTAAGTAGGGCAGTTACACTTTGAGGCGAATCATGGGTGAACGCAACTGTCAACACCGAATATCGAATATTCACCGGTTACATGTCATTCGAATACACATTCCACATACACGAGTAGAGAACACATTTATCGTACATACATCAGCGATATCACAAATCAGATTCCTGAAAACCACTACTACTATCAGAAGGCGGTTCGTCTGCGACAGTGAGAAATAAGAATACATACTTCTCTGTCTTCTTCACTTGCTTTCCACTAGCGACTGGTCCTAGACACGTTGAAAGTACCACAATTGGTCCTCATATTTGTCGCCTTTGTAGTTTCCAAACTGAGGATCCTGATTAGTGCGAGAGAAAATGACGGTGTTCGAAGCCGGAGAGTAAATCCGGAAAGAGTTATTGTCCTTCCCATCCCGAGGAAACTTGAACCAGCTGCGTTCGTCAATCAGCAAATATACCACTATTCGTCGATAAGTGCAGAATAACCTACTTGTCAGCATAGATGCCGTCTCCGTAAATGTTGCCAACATAGGGCTCCGCTGTCGTGCGCGAGTAGAGCACCTTGCCACAGTACCAACTCTTGATGGCATACGTTCCCGCCTTCTCGCCCTTGCCGTGGAGCAATGTGAAGATTTGGTCGTCGTACTCTGGGCCCAAGTAGTGCCCGACCAAAGGCTGGTTCTCCGGACGGGAATAGATGACGTGCCCGCTTTTACGAGCCTTCAATCTGAACCTCACCCCCTCTTCTGGGACGGTGGAGCTGAGCGCTCCCTGAGATGCCGAATCGCTTGGTCAACACTATAATCACTAAGTGAGGGAAAGACTTACTGTTGTTTCCGCATGTTTGTCCTCGGTGGTCATGATGAGTATTTGCTAACGAGTAGAGAGTAACTGAGAGTTTGAATCTGATGGGCATTCAGAGGCACAGGCTAACTTTATATACTGTTCAGATCATGGCAGTGCTTACGACGCATCGGGCAAGAAAAGTGAGGAAGGAAAGGATGACAGACGGCGGTTTTCAGCAGCTTCTCCGACGAGTCGAGGCCAACTCGGATACCCCAAATGCTGAACCGGACGTAGCCTATTTGAATTTCTGAGTAAAGAACCGTCGAAGGTGATCATCTTCTCGGCGCTGCACTTATCCGGGCGTGTGCGGTTCACTGTTCGCATCATACTACTCGGGCGTCGTCAGTTAATCATAGCATCATTTCAGTGGTGCAGTTGACACAACAGCGGAATTACACTGGGGAGTCCAGAGCAAGGTCTGGACCAGTGACCACTTCGAACTGAACTTCCAGGAGCCAGTCACCTGAACTCAATTTTATTCACACAGAGGCGCAGCCGGAAAATTCACTCAGCAGACATTATCTGTGTTTAAGTCACGGAGGAGGTTTCAATATGTTGTCGTCCAGTTTCAACTTTCAAGATGCAGGAATGTTCAAGTGTCCTGGTATGCCAAATTGCCAATAACTCTGCCTGACATATAGTTCAACGAACTTCAACCACTCAATCACCGCAAAACGGAAGATAGATGGTGAATTTCACCTCTTTTGAAGTCGACCAGAGCTTACGCAGGGGCCCAGGCTTGACACTGCACCTAATGCTAAGACCCGGCCGAGGGTCACTGGGTGCGTCCAATTAATACAGTACTTGATTTGATTTGATTTGATTTGATTTGATTTATCATTTTTTGAATCCATTTACCTCCTTGTGGTACCATGTAGGTATGTATTAATGTGCCCTGCACCTCGCCGCATCCCTAGTTCTGCAGATGCAAGGCACACTTGACTTATTAAGCAAACAAATGCACCTTGCTGGGGTTCTAAAAGAGATGCTGAAAGTCTTCTGTTTTGCGGTGAATGAGTGGTTGAACTTTACGTCAGGCAGAGTTATTGGCAATTTGGCATACCAAGACACTCGAACGAAAATGTTCCTGCAACAAGCTGAAAACTGATTCAACAGTGAACGACAGCTATGATATTGAAAACTCCACTCAAACACAGATAATGTCTGCTCGGTAATTTTTTTGGCTGTACCTCGGGTGTGTATAGAATTGACCGGTTCCTGTTCAGCTCGAAGCAGTCACCGGCGGTCCAGACCTTGTTCGGGACTCCCCGGAGTGATTTTGTTGCTGTGTCAACCGTGACTGCACCACTGAAATGATGCTATGATTAACTGACGACGCCCGAGTATTAGTATGCGAACAGTGTACCGGTCAATGCAGCGCCGAGAAGATGATCACCTTCGATGGTTCTTTACTCAGAATTTCACATCCTGTTTGCGCCTTGCAACGGAGTATCAGCCTCGACTCGTTGGAAGAAGCTGCTGAAGAGTCTGATGACACTCGGTCCTCGAAACTAGACCTAGACCGGTTCCACGGTGACGCCTCGACCAGATTATCACCCAGCTCTTTTTTTACGTAGGCCTCTGATCCTGACGCCAACGCCGTATGCGCGCCCAGCGCGCCCCCAATCCATCCTCGACATTATCACCCGCCTCCACCGTGTCGCCTACCTTTCTTTCCCCGCCGGCCTCCTCCCGAAAGCGCAAGTTCATCATGCACGTTGGCCCTACGAACAGCGGAAAGACACATGGCGCTGCGCGCCCTCGCAGCGTCGAGTTCGGGCCTCTACCCCGGCCCCATCCGGCTCCTCGCACACGAGATCTGGGAGCGGTTGGACAGAGGACAGATCATTCCCCCTCGGGATGGATCCTGAACCCGGGTCGGAGCCCGACACGACCACCAACATGGACGTTGCGAACGAGACCGTTTGAAAGGAGGGTCATGCCAAGTACGTCCGGCAGTGCAACTTGCGCACGGGAGAGGAGATTTGGATCGTGGCGGACAACACGCCGCTCATGAGCTCGACGGTGGAGATGGCCAGTTCCGACAAGTCCCTGGACGTGGCAGCGGTGGACGAGATACAGATTATTTCATATGAATCATATCCCAAGCGTGGTTCCTGCACGCGAGATCCATCTCTGTGGCAAGGAAACAGCGGTGCCCATCATTCGAGACATCCTCAAGGATATAGGGGACGAGCTAATCGTTAACCGACTCGGATATACGCGCCTCGCGCATCTGGAGGTTCAAGAGTCGCCTTTGGATGGTGCTGGTCCCAGATCTAAAAGGGAGACTTCGAGATCGGGTAGGAATGCTTGCAGTTGGGACATATCATTACGCCTTCGACGACATGGATCTGCACGTCGCGTACATTTGAACGTGATGAGTGTTGAAAAGAAAAGGAGGATTAGGAATGCAGCTTTTGCAAGAGCTCGTTGTCTGCCATCTCTGGAAGTTCGAGAGGCAGGGATGTACCTCCAACCTAAAAAATTGATTTTTCGTTTATCAGAACGTGATCATGGGAGATGAAAAATCGAAAATAATATGGCCAGAGCGGCAGCGTCGACGAGTGCACGACATTCAAGTTTTGGGACGAAGTTTCTGATTAAATTGGGGTTGAACTCTTGTTTGCGTAGCTCTATCTGAACATCTCGAAACAGTTGCTGGATGTGCAGGCCCTGGCGTGGCAGGCGAGCAAGTTGCGGGTGATCAACCGGACCATCGAAGGAAGAGAGCGTAGACTCGTAGTACGTAAGCTGAGCAATACCGATGACGCTCAGTTTACAATGCGACCTCCATCACCTTCAATACCCGAGAAAGAGTTCACATACGATGCCCTGAAACAGTCGCTCCGCCTCGATGGGCGCGATATGCTCGAACTACGGAAACCGACGCTCACGTTCGGGCCCGAACTAGGTTGGGTCGAATGCACGCTGGGCAAAACGCGGTGCGCGTATCCTTTTACTTTACTTGAATGTTTCTAACGCCCTCCATGTAGTGTAGTGGCCAACGTCGACGCGAAAATGGTCAAACCATCGTCAGATCGGCCATTCGAAGGCATTATCACCATCCACTCTGAAATTTCACCTATGGCCTCGGTTGACTTCGAAGTCGGTCGGTAGGCGCTGTAGTCTGTTGCCTGTTTCTAAAACTGCTCATTTTCGTGACTTTTCGTATTGTAGAGCATCAGAAGAGGAGGTAACTATGACGCGGATGCTCGACAAAGTTCTGAGGCGGAGCGACGCGATCGACAAGGAATCGCTCTGCATCGTCGCTGGACAACGCGTGCGTGTGGCTCACCTAGTACATCTATCCAACTAAGGATGCAATTTCAGGTCTGGCACCTCCGTCTCACGATTCACTGTCTCGCCGACGCAGGGAACATGCTCGACTGCGCTTGTCTCGCGGGCATCGTCGCCTTCAAGCATTTTCGACGGCCAGAAGTCGAGGTCGTCGGAGAGGACATCATCGTGGTTCGTGTACATCTGTCTCCGTACTCCATCCACCAAACACGCACCTCGTGATCACAGCACGCGCCAGAAGAACGTGCGCCCGTACCGCTCGCCGTCCACCACACGCCTTTCAGCGTCACGTTTGCGTTCTTCCCCGACTCGACGACGGCGCGTCCGGTCGTGGACCCGTCGTTGTTGGAACAGCGGCTGAGCGCGGGGACGATGAGCGTCGCGCTCAATGCGCAGCGCGAGATATGTGTCTTGCACAAGGCGGGCGGCGTGCCGACGGCACCTGACGAGATACTGAGGTTGCTCAACGTCGCAGTGGGCATCGCGAAGGACTTGGACAAGCTGGTCGAGGCGCGATTGAGGGCGGATTGGGCGGAACGCAAGGTCGAGGTACGCTAAGTTCTGGAGTACCAAAAAATAGTCGATGTGGGTGCGAATGTCAGTATTCGTCAAAAAAAAAAAGGAGGGTAGGTAGGTACATAGGGAGCATTAGCCCCTTGACGAGAGCACCCATCAATCGGTCGATATCTCAGGCTCATGCCAACGAGGATGTACAAATTAAAGACTGTTGCTTGATATACTTACTCTCCTTGTCACGAGCTATTATTTGCATCGACATGAATATCTGACATCTTCCCGCATCCCTCGGCGGGCGAGGGAGATGTTGTCGGACTCGATTTCTGCGCCCGTACTGCGTTAGACCATGTCTCGGGACGGTACGCGCATTGGACGAGCAGTCAGGGCGGTCCCACGTGTCAGCCAGTTTCGGGTTGCTCGCCTGCGCTTCTTTGTTAGCACCACGTGGTTGGTCCCGCTGGCATAATGCACTCGCCGAACGCATGTCTCTTCAAGTTGAACGTGCGTCACCGGAGCCAATGTGGACTATTATAAGAACACAATGGCCAAGAGCTCCCAGGCCACCTGCTCTTGCCAGTGTTTGAATCCCCATGTCCCTCTGGGGCTCTTTTCCAAGGATGATCCGTTTCGTCGCTATCCTCGCGTTCACGGCAAGAGCAATCTTTGCTACTACTACCAAACCTTCTTCAGATTGGAGAGAGCATATCAAGAACGTAGTGGTGCTCGTCCAAGAGAATCGGTGAACGAGATGACTGTGGTGATAACACTCCAACTTACTGCCACCTCAGCTCGTTCGACTCTTTCTTTGGCGATCTGTCCTACCGAGACGACATCGACAACATCCGTAATTTGCGAGGAAAATACTGCAACCCTGTATGTTTCCACTTCTATCTCTGTCTGCTGTCAGGCTTTGTTACGACAACAGACCAACCTCGCTTCGTCGACGGAGCCCATGCAATGGATCTGCGCCGAACCCACCGGGGAAAACGTCTCCCCAGACGACCCGAACCACTCCCTCACCGGCATCAACTACCAGCTCTTCTCGAGCTACCACCCAGACGAGTCGGGTCCGCCCGAAGCCGTCGAAGCGCAAGAACGCATGCTTGGCTTCGTTGTCGAACACGAGGTCACGCATGGAATGCGCAGCCTGAGCCGCGCGGCCGAGGTCATGAATTACCTACCCGAGGAGATGATACCCGTTTATCGCACTCTCGCGGAGAACTATGTCTTGTTTGATCGGTGGTTCTGCGACGTCCCCGGGCCGACGAACCCGAATCGGTAGGTGCCTTATCTGAGTTTTGCCCTGCCTTTCTGGGCTGGCCTCAGTTTCAACATAATGACGATGATGCTAACATAATGGCCTGCGTGAGGAACGCAGCGCATATATGACTTCTGGCACGTCCTATGGGCACGGAAGGAACGATCACGGGTTCGATGTGTTCGCGCTTCCGCAGCGTTCGATCTTCCAGCAGCTCGACGAGGCCAACGTAAGTTGGGTGAACTACTACAACTCGAGCTTCAACCCGGACTCCGAGTTCTATGAGTGGACGTATACGAGCGGGAGATCCAAAACGCACGTGCGGCCGATCAACGAGTTCTTTTCGAACGCCAAGGCGGGGAGTTTACCCCAGTTTACGTGGATCAACCCCGAGGTGAGATTTGGCGTTGTAGTCTGATTAGGTGTTCGTTGCTCAAGGGCCGCATGTCCAGTGCTGTGACTATGACTCGATGCATCCTCCAAGCCCTATCAACATGGGCGAGGCGTGGACGAAGAGCGTTTACGAAGCTCTGCGTAGCTCGCCTCAATGGGCAAACATGTTGTTTTTGCTGACTTTTGACGAGCACGGCGTGGGTCTCTTTCTTTCTCGTTTCTCTTTTTGTTCTGTTGTCCTGCGTGTGGAGATTCACCCATGATCGCCTACTGGGGCAACAGGGCTACGCGGACCACGTCCCGCCACCCGTGGGCGTGCCTCCAGGCGACGATCTTACTTACACAGAGCTGGCTCAAGACGGACAGTATTATACGTTTTCGTTTGATCGACTGGGTCTCCGGTATGTCTGAGTCGAGCTCTCGTCTGCACTCTCCGTCTCTAGATCTCTAGCCCAATTCTGATCCGGCGGATAGCGTACCCACCCTCGCCATCTCGCCCTGGGTTGAAAAAGGTGAGCTCGAGCACGACGGCATGGATGGATCGATATACAGCCACTCGTCCCTCCCAACGTTCATCTCCAAGGTTCGTCGTTTTTTTTTTCCCTTGTTGGATATGTTTCTGTGTGGGCATAAAATCGTCCTGATGATGAAATTGTTTTTAATCGCTTGTTGCCCTTCGCGTCGTCGTATCGTCTCGACTCATTCTGTCTCGCGCTTGTCCTCCCCGCAGCTGTGGAACCTCGACGACGGCAAGCATCTCACTCCCCGGGTCGCTTCGGCGGCGTCGTTTGAACATCTCGTCACGGACGCGTTTCGGGCGGACACACCGTTACACTTGCCCGAGCCGTGGGGGTATGCGAGTGAGGGAGTAGAAGATGTGGATCGATCGACGACCTCTTGGTTGTTGGAGAATGCCGATCACCTGGTTGATATACCTGATTGGGAGGATGCATGACAGTTGGGAGTAGGTAATAGAAGTGATTTCAACAAACGCTGGTGCTAACGCAATGGCACACGAACAGCGGCAGGGCAGCCGGACGGGGCGCCGGGGTCACTATGTGATATATATATGATATATCAGAGTGTTCTACATGTGAACTCGCCGCAAGCGACTGAGTGTATACTCTCCTAAAGTCCTCTATAAAAAATACAACATGCACCGTAAATTCCCAGTTTCCCCATACCCATACTCTCCCCCATCTAACACTTTTCTGGACCGGACGACCGCCAAAGGCGTGTGGGTCCTATCAGAACGTCAAACCGCGTTGGAAGCGTGAATGAAGAAACGAACAGGGAGAGATTGCATCGGCATGGTAACAGCATTAAAAATCTGTTCTCGACCGTCCGTCCGCTCAGTAAAACTGGCAGTCGAGGTAAATCAGCAAATGCAATGACATTGGAGACGGAGGGACGCACGCTCGCCTGATCTAGTACGGCATTCGAAGACGACACGCCGCCCTGCCCCCCGCCGCCGGAAGGATCTTGCTCTTGATGTATCGTGGGTTGGCTAGGCTGCTGACGCGTGTGGCATCAGCAGAAAAGGGAGACGACAAGGCGGACTTACCCCAGCGACCAAGTTATTTCCTGCTACAACGGCACCCCCACCTCCGCCCGGACCCCCTGCCACGCCGTTACTGCTCCCACCACCACCGCCCCCACCTGCGGCATGCCCGAGATTCGTGAGTCCTTCATCCCTCGGTACGATGTCGATCAAAAAGTCGAATTGATCCGACTTGGTGAGCGCTTTGGCGATGTCGGCGCGGGATAGGGTGCGGCGCTTGTTCGAGTCTGCGATGATGAACGCCCGCGCTGTGATTTCGGAGATGAAGACTGTCGGGATTCGATCGGTTAGAAAGGACCTTCCAAAAGAAACAAAATGGAAAAACAAAGTAACGTGTTGATAAGGGGAAAGGGGGAACGGAATCGCCAAGTGAGAATGGAGGTGGGACGCAACGCGAGTAAAGGGACGAGACGCGCGTGAATGTTCGCGTTCGATTGGCTCGTCATCCCTTCGCTGGACGCGAACGAAAAGAAAAAAGAGACGGTGTTGGACCCACCTTCGCACGCTTTACAGAACAGGATGGGAGCGTCCGCGGCTATCATCTACATATTCCGGTTGGGCGGTGGGGGGGGGGGGTGACGATGAGCAAAGAGACGTCGAGGAAGTTAGGAGGTGTCCAGACGTGGCACAGCCATCTCAATGAACGGGGTTCGTTTACATGGCACACACGCACGCGCGCACGCACCTTGACGTCTGGATCGCTCTTCATGACCTTTTTGATTCTCGCGAGGGGTAACGGTGGATGTCTGTAATCTGGCGTTTCTTGTTCGGCTGCATCGACCTGCCTCTGCCAAAAGGAGCGCAGGAACTCGTTGAGAGGTTCTCCGGACTGGACGAAGGGCGTCGTTGGTGACATTTCTAGATGAATATCTGATCGTGAGAAAAGCGTCGAAAAAAGTCATCAAACCCTAACCTTATTCTAGGGTTACTTATCTTCCAGGATCCGATCCCTCTTCCACTGTATATTCCATTCAATCTGTTTCTAAGCTGCTATGTATCTCCAAGAATGTTCTGAAACCTTGAATCTGGGGCTTCCTTTAGGTTTTGTATCCCGCGCTGCAAGGAACCTAACCAAGCTTCCCATGCAGGGTCGCACTCACTTATACATAGTACATGTGGGGATAGTGCTGTGTTTCATTGAACAGGTTATATTATCACTTGATGCCGGTACCGTGCAACCCTTTACTAGTATAAAGTCACCCCACGGTGAGGCGGTAGACGCTCACGACAGTCCACGCTGCTGCGCTCATCACCTCTTTTCACTTTGCAAGCACTAATGAACATCAGTCTACGACAGGTCAAGACGGGCGCATCGCAGGCGATGTTCATCACCTCGACGGGCACCGTGCTCTTCGTGTCCCATGTGACCCGCGATCCGCTTGGCTATCGGTCGACGACGTCGATCACCTCTGTGGACGACCAAGGGTCTATGACAGAAGTGGGGTTCATCAAGTGGAACGAGAACACGGGAGACCTCCCATACCTCTGTGTGGGCGCATGCCTTATGGAAATAAGCACGATTCAGAACGCAGAATGCTGGTGATCGTCTTCAATCTCGTCTGTTGACCCGCTTAGTCGCTCAACGAAAATTCTGCGCCTTTTGTAGCTCTACCGTATTTCAGGGGAGCGATGGACGAAGCTATCGGTGGAAGGCGACCAAAAACGTAGCCACCGTGAGTCTGTTTGGAACGTCTTTCGAGTCTTGTTCAGCGACCCTTGCTTTACAGCTTTTCGCAGACGGCGTTTCTCTTTCCCCGATCGCTATCACCTACGATGACCCCCAGTCCTCTCCAATGGACCACCATCCTGAAGAAACGAGTGCGATTCTCTGCATTCAACCAATCGGTTTCCCTCACCTTCGCGAGATCGTCACGACATTTATCCTGACACACGCTCACGGTTCCGAGTCAGGTCACGATCGAAGATCCCAAGTCAACTCTCCCTATGGTCAGATTATTGGGATGCACTCTCCGTCGCTACAACGAAAACATATTTAATATTTAGGGAATCTCGTTTCTAGGGAACGTCAAATTCAGCCTACCAAGGACAGTCACTGGAGGTAGGTTAATTCTCATACACTTAGCATGATCGAACGTGCTAACCCTACTTTTCCCGAGTCGTGTGCAACACGTGCCTTCCTCGCGGGTAGATAACCGGCAAGATAGTGCAGGGGGTCACGCGCACGTCCCTTGGCTGAGAGCGCGGTGCGGTATATCGTAATTAATAATTCACACTGAAGAAGTACGATCCATCGCAGGAACAGCCATGCCACGCGTTTTACTGTCGACCTGACGGGTCAGTTGTTGAAGAGGTTCAAATATCCGTCCGCACACGGAGGATTTGGAGATATTTGGAAATGCGATTGGATCAAGGATTCAAGGGCCATTGAGGTCCTTCCGTATACATGTTTAGTGGAGCAATGTTGATCCACTCGTGATTTCACAGGTGGCTGTCAAGGTGATGAGGACGAACCTAACGGGGGGCCAAAAGGAGACCGAGATCAAGGTATGTAGTTGCGCCCTGCTAATGCCACCATGTTCGTTGATTGACCATCGACCGCAGATAATTTGTCGGGAATTGAAGGTTTGGGTGAAACTGGAGCACGAGTGTGTGCTGCCTCTTTATGGCATCAGCTTCGACTTTGGTAGATTCCCCGCCATGGTTTGCCCTTGGCTGGAGGGGGGGACGTTGGGGAAATACATCGAGAGTCACGAAGACCTTCCACTGCATACTAGGCTGCAGTTGGTGAGTGATATTTTGGCCATGCATGTGTCAAAGGCTTACAGGAAGGGTAAGCTGAGTGATATTGCGGACGGGCTCCATTATCGTGAGGTGTATCATTTCGTTGTGTCCGAAGAAACACTGATCGTGCAACTTAGTCCATGGATGCGGCATCGTCCACGGCGACTTGACAGGGGTAACGGTTTTCACCAAGGTCTTTTCCCTCTTACTCACCTCCCTCGGGTAGTCAAACGTGCTCATTAAAGACAATGGCAAAGCTTGCCTGTCTGATTTCGGGCTCTCGAGAATCTTGATCGACGCGACGGGCAGCTCCTATTATCTGACGTCGACCGTCATGGGAAGCGTACGTTGGGCCGCGCCAGAACTGTTCGAGATCGAAGAAGAACATCATTCGGAAGAGCCCGTCGTGCCGAGCCCGCAGAGTGACGTGTATTCGTTCGGGTCGACCATGTTGCAGGTTCGTCTTGCTACGCTTTTTACTTGAGTTTTGTCATCGACGTTTAGCAGGTGCTGACGGGCAAGGTGCCGTATCACTATTATAAGAACGACGCACAGGTTCTCGTTGCATTGTCTCGCGGCTTGAGACCTGTGCGTCCGGAAGATCCGCCGGTCGACGAGGTTCATTGGAGATTCATGCAGCGGTGCTGGGCTACTAGTAGTCAGAGCCTAAGCACTGGTATGCCGAGGCCCAGTAAACTTGGACTCGGACAGAGCGTCCGGCCGTCTATCGAGGACGTTGTCGATTTCTTGACTGTTGCTAGAGCTCGATTATAGTCAGGGTTAGGAGAATGTGGGACACTTTTTTTAAGTTAATTTTTGTCTCGTGTGGAGCGTATATGAGGACAGTCTGGGATACTTGTTGCATTGTTCTGTTCGTTTCAAAGCGGTTGATGCTGTGGTCCACTTGACACTTTTGTTTGTGACGCGTGACATGCGTGACACATCGCGTCCAACCAGTCACATGACAACTCATTTATGAAGCGCGCTCCGTCGGTCGACACCGCAGTTTTTTTTCTTACCACTACGCGATGAGCCGACGAAGGGGGAACAACGTACGGGGCCCGACGTCCGCCCTCACAGAATTTCTTCGCGTGCGTGTGTTCACATTATTCGCCATTATGATCGGTGGTGCTAAGACAGGAGCCTCTTCGATTCTCTGTTCTACAACGATTCGGAAAAACAAACCACACTCGTTCGTTCGTTTAGGAATCTGGAATCAACCCTGCTACGATCGCGCGTCGTGTTGCGACGAGGGAACAAGATCAAGGTCAAGGTCAAGGTCAACCCGCTGTCCAGAACGGGGAACAAAACAACAATGTTACCGAGGCGCAGGGCGAGAACGAGGGCGAGAACAGAAATAAAGAGGAGGAGACCACACCTCGAGCAACAGCAGCCTCGACGAGCCGTCATCCACGTCGAGCGACCGCCGTACGTTCAAGTTCCATCTTCATTGTCGTCTTGTTTTGTTTTGTTTTGTTTTTGTCCTCTCTGTGTTTCTCAATTCCGACCTCTCGTCCCAAAATTTAGGCGGTGGACTATGCATCTGATCAACTCGACGAAACCGACGATGAGCCCAGCCGGAAGAAACGCAAAGGCGCGAATGGCAAGGCGAGCGCAAAGGCGAAATCAAAGGCGAAGAAAAAGGCAAAAGAGGACGGCGACTACCAAGGGTCATCTGAAGACGAGTATACAGCACTCTCGAGAAACATGCGGTCTACGCGCAGCGGGAATAGCAACAACAAGCCGCCCGTCGGGAGCTTCGAAACGTGTTCCCACTGCGAAAAGCAATTCACTGTGGTGAGTATGGAATGAATGGGTTCGTGACTGGTTCGAAATCGTTTCATTCATATCTTTTCAAGACGAAATACACCGTGGCAGCGAATCCGCCACCAGGTTATCTGTGCCACAAATGTGCAAAGGCGTCTGGGCCCGACCCTTTCAAAAAGCCTGCTGCTCGTGCAAAGAAGACGCGTGCGCCAGAAAAACGCGGTCTGACCCATTTTGAGGAACGTCGCCTTCCGACGTTGGCGTCTCTATGTATTGAGGTGACGATGTCGAGCTTGGTCTTGGTTTCTAGTCCCAACTAAACTTCTCCTAATCACAGCTCATCGGGAATCACATTGACGACGTTGAAGCGCTCGGCGACATTGGTTCAGTCAACATGGATGAAATCGCTCAGACCCTGGCTCGGAACCGCAGCTTGTGAGTGGTAGAACGTTGTTCAAGTCACAGCGTTTATACAGTCAATGCAGGACATGCGAGAATGCACAATTATTCTACGACGTGGAGAACAAGAAACTCAGGTTCTACGACGCTACCAGTGAGCCCGTCCGCTTTGCTTCTCCTCTCGACGTCGATTACTCAGTCTCTTCATCGGACAGACTTGGCTGCCCCAGCTCTCACAACGCTCGCGAATCTCAATCCCAATTTGACACACCTGCACCTCGACTATTGCGGTCGCATCACATGTTCGGTCATGACCATGTTTTCGAAATCGCTCCCGCATCTCACGCATCTGGGTCTGCTCGGGCCATTCCTCGTGCGCCCGGAAGCGTGGATCGAGTTTTTCAAGTCTAAGCCAGAGCTGCGGTCCTTCCGAATCATCCAGAGCGCTCGTTTTAATATCGAATGTGCCAAGGCCCTCGCGAACCATTGCACCAAGTTGGAAGAGTTGCAACTGAAAGAGATCCAACAGTTGAACGACTCGTTCGTGGAACCGCTGTGTGCCTTGCCGCCGCTGAAATCACTGGATCTCTCGAATCCTGATGTCGGTGTCATGGAAGACGGGTGGATTCAGCTCCTGGAAAGGCATGGTGGTACGCTGGAGAGCTTTGATCCGTCCTGGCATGAAGGATTTACGGATTCGGTGCTGGAGTATGGAATACACAAGCACGCTCGCATCCTTTCTGAAGTCACGTTGGAAGGTCTGTCGAGTTTGACGGACGAAGGGGTCGCGCGCTTTTTTCAGAATTGGAACATGCCTTTCGTCCCAGTCGACTCGGTGGACGACAGCGATTCCGAAATGGGAATGCAGGCGGATAATGACGAGGACAGTCATGGCTATGCAACATCTCCGTCCATTCCGTTCACACCGAATCCACCTCTCCGCGTGATCTCCCTCGCGCGGAACCGCACCCTCTCGAGCGCGACGTTCTCCGCGCTCCTCGGACACTCCGTACCATCACTCGTGTCCCTAAACCTGAACGGCTTGGGAGGTCCGATTGCCGCGGAATCACTTGAACGGCTCAAGCACGCCGTGGACTTGCGCTCGTTGGATGTGAGCTGGTGCCGTGAGGTGGACGATTTCGTGATGAAGGACGTAGTGGCGAGCGCGACAAATTTGGCGGAGGTGAAGGTGTGGGGGTGTACACGCATCAGGGGAACAGGGTGGGCTAGCAAGGTACGCTATTTCCCCGAGTGCGCAGCATCTGATGCTCATGATTTTTTTCCCCGATCGACCACGTTTTGATCGGCGATGATGGTTTTTTTTAGCGGGGTCTCAAAGTATATGGTATTGAACCGAACGCAGAGCGATTCGTAGAAGCATAATTCGTGGGACTGGGGATCTAATCAATCGATCATGAGGGCATGCGCTTCCTTGCATAAACCTCTACCGGCATTGTAGAATGACCTTGCATCAGTGCATAGTAATAGTACGGGGAACAACGTTAGATTAATTGTACGACGGCCAATATTGAACGAGGTCGTCTCACTGAGTGCAGTTCCCACGAGTTGCCCATCGTATGTACGTATATACCTACTTTTAGAAAGGCGAAGTGATTCAAGTCTTAGCGTCCCTGAATACTATGAAGGCACGAAATGTTGTCAGGGAAGGGTTGCAGGGTTGATAGGAACGCGTCCCATGTGCTTTTACTTGACCATACGGCCCGGGATACCTCCGCCGACTTCATTGCATAAACAAACCGAGTGGTGTCAGCGGGCTCGCGTGAGGTCCGTGATGATCGGTGAACATCACCCACGGTAAGGAAGGATTATCCGCAGACAGCCTTGTACCCTGTACGTGGAATAGACCATCCTTGTAGCCAACTTCCTGGTTCAAATCGGTGTAACTTACCCATTTGGTTATCAGCCAAAATAAGTGGCCTTTTGAGATCATCGGCCATGGCCGCCGTTTGCCTAAGCGAAGTACGCCCCGTTTGGAATGTGATAACTCCGTTTTGCTCCAATTAGAGGGCTGTATCAGAGATCAGGAAAGCAGAGGAGGGTGGAGTTGGGCGAGATTACATCATGATGATGTGCTGGGATACGGCCACCGCACAGCAGCAACGGGAACATCTTCGCTCCCGAATTTCCGACGTTGATGAGGCGGTATTTCGCTTCCCGACAGAAATAGATAGGAGGTGGGGCGCCCCATGGTGACCCGCGACGGAAGCCCTGCGTTGCGTAAGTCACTGGTGCTACATATCCGTGCGTCGAACTCCGTTCTAAACCAAGCTCGGTTCGATTCCCTGAAATCCTCCATTTGGTGGAGAGAGGTGGGGAGAAGGTAGGGTCGAGCGGGATGACGACGACGGAGATGAACGCCGTCACAGATGAGTATTAACTACAAAAACTTCGGCGCGATAATGGTGAGAATCAATTCCTCGACAGAGTCTAAAGGAGAGATATGAGTCCGAGCCAGAGATGGAAGGTGAGGTGCGGGGCGTTCTCGAAAGACTAGCTGAGTGTTGTAGCCTCCTCTACTAGAAAGAGAGTTAGGAAGTGGGGCGCCCGATGGATCCGCGATGGAGGCCCTGTGTTGCGTAAGTCACTGGTGCTACATGTCCGTGCGTCGGAAGACTCCGTCCTAAACAAGCTCTCGGTTCAATTCCGTAGTGGGTTTGGGGGGAAGGTAGGGTCGAGCGCGGACGGAGATGGACGCCGTCATAGATGAGTATTCACCACAAGATTTTCGGCGTGATGATGGTGGGAATCCATTCCTCGGCAGAGTCTCAAAGAGAGAGAGAGAGAGAGAGAGAGAGACTGCGAGTCAGAGATGGGGAGCCGCGGGGCGTTCTGGAAAGACTAGCTGAGTGTTGTATAGCCTCCTCTACTATAAGCTCGATACTCGAGATGCTACCGTGGGCCGTGGGCGACAGGAGGGAGAAGGTGCCCGAGGACAACGCGCAGCCCGCCAGCGCCAAAAAAACGGTTGCAGTGAACGTGGTACCGACGGAAGCTCCGGCCTTCAGGCAGTGGCAGCTGGATTCAGAACCAGTCGTTGCCGGCGATCAACATGGCGATGCTTGGCTTTGCCAGGTCCGTGTCTCGTCGCATCAAATCGCAGCGGAGCGAACGCGGGTCAGATGATCCATTGGTGATGGGCTGCGAGCGAGTTTGTTTCCGGTGCGATGTGGGAAGGGAAAAGGAATCCATCTTCGAATTTTGAACAGGTTTAAATTCCGAACGAGTCATTGATCAAGACACCGGCCCGGACCCCATCTCCGAATCACAATGCGGCGCTGAGTTGGAGGGGTTTGATGTTGAAAAAAAAAAGTAGGCAACGGCTTACTACCAGCCTGAGCTCGTACAAAGGGTTCAACCTGAGTGAATCGGACAGTCCCGGTGACCCGTAGGGGGACATATTATTGCCCGGTTCCCGCCGACTCGGACTCGGCGAGTAATCTGTCCAGTCTCGGTTAGTCTGGTAATATACATATTTCTCCCACTCCTAACCTCCACATATCATGTGTTTGGCTCACCTTTCAAGGGCACGGAAAATAATTAAATTGGCCTGAACGCCTTCGGCTCGGTTCCCAGCTCAGTTGTCTCTAGTTAGGAAGCCGCAAAGTGAATTGTATTGGACACAGCTCGTAGACGGGTAGGCGCCGCCGCCTTGCGTCGAACCTCGCGGCGTATCGTAGCCGTTTATCGGATTTCTGTGACGTTTTTCCTACAAAGTGATTACGATCCTCTCACGCGAAGCATCATGGGACGAGAAGGCAAGCACGAATTGAATTGAGACCTTGAAGTGGAGAGTGGCTGTGCTATAGGGTTGAGTCTTCTACGTACTAGTACTGACGTGTTCATCGGCGAACCTCGATTCTCGGCACATTGATAACTTCTATACCCAACCCCCAACAGCCCGTGCTATTGAGTAATTTTTACAAGGTTGCAACGTTTTTCACCCTTTTGACCTAGAACCACCGATCAGAAATTATTACGCATGACTCCTCAAAGTGTGTAACTTCAAGTTTGACCGACGTTATAGTAGCTAACGTGTCCTAGGAGGTTAAAATTTCGAACCTGTGCTTCGTGCAATGATACTTATCGAGTGACCGAATTATGAGGAACTCGAGAAATTGTTTTGATACGGATGAGATCATTGCGTGAGTGGGTTCCTGTATCTTCTAGTTTCGAGTGGAGTTCCGTCTGAAATGGGTTAGTACCAGTGAAGTAATAGGAGTTAACCCGCCCATAAGTGCCTATTGAATAGGAAGGTGCATACCGATCTGAATCATCTGGTCATGCATTTTGTCTTGAACAACAGCGGAAATGAAAATTTGTACAGACCTGATAATCAGGTTTGTCTCCCCACATCCTATGCCCCTCTCCGGTTCGTATGTTGACAAACTTCGATCCCGTTGGTTCCCTGGATCTACCGTGCCGTACGCAGATACTGAGATAAAGACATCGTCGGATCTTGAATGCTTCTCCATCGAGACTTCCGACGGGAAGTTGATCAAACCTCATGGTAACGTTCTCGGATTGGCTCTATCCCTACACCGCGAACTCACCCCTGGAATTCTGGAAGGCGTAGCATGGTGATTTACGTTACGCACTTCTCGAAACGTGGCCCGGCGTTTGATCCAATGGAAGTTTTCATCGTGGCGTCGAAGAAGTCTGCGTACTTCGTTTCTCCTTAAAGCAGACCCCAAAACCGAGGAGGCTATCAAATGCAAAGCTCAACAGCTTGATCAGTGAGTTGGCTAAATCTGTAATGCCACGATCATTATCATCGCATCAGATCAAACTCTCTTATTGTGCTCATCTTTTTCTTTTGGATGGCCGCTGTGCACACGGAGGCTTTTGTTTGCTCGCCCGCGGCCCGGTATCTAGATGCAGATCAATTGTGCTAAGAGAGTTCATAATGCTGCATAGCACTTCGCCGAACCCCGAATCCGGATAATAGCGGGATGAAACTTCGACCGTTCTGACCAAACTGGTTGTGGGATCAGGGATGTGTTTTTAAGTCCTTGATAGGCTCCCCTCCCTTCTTTTTTATTCTGCACCACCGAGACGCTCTGCCCTCTAGGCCATGAATCCGCAATATCCATCATCGTCGTTCACGTATACCCCTTCGTACACATCGCAAAGCGAGATGGATTCACTGTATGTACTAGTTGATCGTTCTCCCTTGATGTGACCGTGCTGGTCCTTGCATGGGTATTACTGATGCTGACTGACGAACATTACCTTTTCTTTCACATGTGTTCCTTCGACAGCGACGAATTCCTTTCCCCGCTGCTCCTCAACTTCCCCGATATCCCTCTCATACCCGTCTCCGCATTACCATCCTCGTCCTCGTCTGCCTCTATACCAGCGCCATCGGCAGCAGCACTGGCACCAGAATTGTCAGCGTCAACGGCAATGGCAGCACGCACACTTACGCCCATGTTCCTTGCCCCTCACCCCCAAGCCCATACTCACGCCCATCCCCAAGCCACACCCCTCCCCACCCTAGCGTGCCGATGGGTCTCACGTCGTGATCTCCCTCTCATATGTGGCGTCCATATCCTCGCGGACGCCAAGCATGCATGCGCTCACTTTCGTATGGCGCACAATGTGAGGGGAAACGACAAGGAGATCGTGAGCTGCCAGTGGCAGGGATGCCATGCACCACCGATGCAGCGGGGAAGCGTGATACGGCATCTGTTGGCGGTGCACCTTGGGCTGTTGCGCTGGCGGTGCGAGGTGTGCAGGCGGATGTTTTCGAGGAAGGGGACGGGGCATTTGTGTGATGGTGGGGCTGGAGCTGAGGAGTAGTAGGGCCGAGGGAAGATTGTATGGGTTTTGGGAAGCAGGGTAGGTGCGTTGTCGGTGGTCTTTCTTTCGCCTCCTCCTTTTACCTCCTCTCTTCCTTCCCTCTTCATTTTCTGCCTTTCGCTCCTGTGTGCATCGGGTGGAGACTGATTCTATTTGCTGCAGGGGAGAGGCACTACGGTTCGTCGTATACACGGACACTTGTTTCCCTCTGTGCTGCTACCTTCGGAGGCTCTGTGCGCTTCAAAGACTCGGAATTACTTTTGTCGATGTTTGCTAGGTTGATACCCTTGTTCCTTACTTTTTTTTCATATCTATTCGAATAACCGGACAGTTTCTTTCCTCTTCCAACGATCTCTTGATCATATCTCAGCATTCGAATGCAAATTACTGTAGAAATATCGGGGACTGACAAATTGTAGTCGTCGACGCAGGCGTAGACAAGACTTCACAGTAATATTTATCCCTCATCTCGTCAACGGCCGCTCGGGATATTGAGATACACCGCCGACGGCTGGTGCATTGATGCATGCAGGTTCTGGCCGTGCGTAGTCCAAGGGGCCGACTTGTCGTCAGGGTGCGAAGTACTCCCGGCAACTTGCTCGAAGTGGTACAATGACCAGACACAGCATCCAATTCGTCCATTTTTTCTCGTCTGTGAGACCTTGAAAATGTACTGCATCAGGAAATGTCGTGCCGATCTCCTCGGGGGTATGTAGGTTTTCCCCCCATCTCCTGATTCTCCAGATATTTGTTGGATGGCGAGAGAGGAGGAGAGAAGAACGATCATCGTTGATTAGTTGAGCAAAGGAAGAGGAGAGAAAAGAAAAGAACACCACCTTGATCCGTAAATTTCGGACATCATCACACTGTTTCTCGCAACAAGGAGCGACAAATATGGTATGCATGGAACGAACCTAAGAATTACTTGTTCTGTATACGATGTCTTGGACCCACCCGCCCAGTATTGATGTGTCAGTAACTACAGCCGAATTTCAAACCTTCGCTAACAGCGTACGAACTGGGACGTGTCCTCGTTCTCGTGCCAGTCGTGTGGTTGCTCGATATAATTCAAGGTGGTTGACTCTGGAACAACGAAACGGACATAGTAGCCCAACGTCTTGGTAAATTTTATGTAATCCCGTGCAGGAGAAAACGCTAGAGCGAAGTGAGGACGATGGCTGTTGGTCAAAAACCCGCGGATGCTTTTTTTCCCTTTGGGCGCAAAATTGGACCTCGCCTCGGCGAACAATCTGTGACTCAGAAAAGAGGGGGCTTACTATTCGACGCGTCGAATCTGATAGCCGTGTGGCAATATCCGCGGGAGATGCCGAGGACCGCCCTTAAAAAGCCGCCCGCGTGCGCGTGCGAACGGGAGGGGTGAGAGGGCGAAGGCACAGCGAGTGCAACTTGAAGGAGTGGCGGGTCAAGGCGATTCAGAGCTCGACGTGAAAAAGCCGCACGTGCTGTGGCGCCACTGGCACCCCCAGACCAGCCCCAGACTTCTAGCGCTGCACACAATAGTACAGAACTCGTACCAGCGGTTCTCGTCGTTCCCCATGGCAGGCTCTGTCTCATTATCTGTCTCAATCGTAAAGAGGGAAGAATAGAGCCTCCGTTTCTTCGTGTTTCATCTTGTTACTACGGTCCAGTACTCGTGCTGCACAGTGTACTTTGAGGAATAAAACTAGCAGTGACCCGGGACGGCGCTTTGTATCGTTAAAAGGAGGTTAAAGATTCAATACTTCCCACGCATAAGCTGACTAATACAACCAAATCCTGCTCCATTCACCTCGTTTCATCCGCCCAGTAGTAGGAATCTTCTTGAACATGAGGTGGTATTACTTTTGGTCCTCCCGTGAGTCTGAAACAGGTTGAGGTATTTTAGTGGACTGTTGTTACATCCCACGCGCATCTTCAGCGCTAGAATGCCTCACTCCTGCTCCAGGTGCGTGATTCGTCTATTACTATGCAATTATTTGGTAACCCTATGAACCACTTGCTTCGGCGGTGGCGTTACGCGTCGTGTTCTCAAAAGGCGTATCTTCACCGAGATTTCAGATCTCATGGTAGATGCTCATTTCATGATGATTGTCGAATAACGTAGGCTGTTGCACCTCTTGACTGAAGCCACCGATCGGGTGCACAAATACTAGGGTACCTTTATAACGTTCGCAGAGCGATCTATGGATTGTAACAAGGACATCATGATAGAACATCATGATGGGATAAGTCCGTCGTCGCTTCCCAAACTGTGAGCGCAAAGTCTAAACCTCACTTGGTTAGCACATGGAAGTATAATGGAGACAACAACAACTCAACAATGACGGATGTCGCTTTTTCACAATTCAGGAATCAATATATCCTGCTGAGAGTCGGTGGTAATCATTGACTCTCCGGAGCCAAGTTGGGTCCTCGGTAACCTGTAGGTAGTATCCGGTAACGGCGATTGGAACATCTTCCGAGCCTCCTGACGATTTATATGACATTCTGATGACGGGCTTCCAACAATGGTGCTTTTCTTGACCCAGTATGCCCAATTCAGACGAACGCTCATGCTTGAACGAGATGGCCGATCGAAAGGGTTATTTATCATTTTCGGGACTCCATCGACACCGCGAACTTCCTAGGCAAATTCTAAATCGCTACAATGCTCGCCACAGAAGTCGACTCAAAGGTAAGGGTGAGATCCCCGCTAGAAGCAAGATTCGTAAAACTGCATTGTATTACAGGTGCGTTCTGATCGCAGTAATACAGTCCTTATCGGGGCGAGTGATGTTCGGACACTGATTTGTAAACGGAATCCGCTGACATTTCCGTGCAGGACCCACGTTTGAGCCATAGAGATCCCCTGGAAGCCCCCACTTTCGCTTTCCCTTGAAGGAACGATTTCAAGTTCATGCATTCTGAACAAACAATGGGCGGCCTGATAATACTAGAAATCCCCATGGTTCGTGAAAAATGCTAGACTTATCGACCGGCGAACAGCGTCGTCTCAAGCTGTTCTCGCTTGTGCTTCGCGGACCCACACCGTCGTGATCTGGATGGCGAAGTCGAGAGCTTCGCATCTGCTATACTGCCGCCTCCGTGCAAGAAAGTATGTTGCAATTTCCAAAATGAACATGATGATTGCCATGAACGCACATCACAGTTCGGATGTTCTTGAGGCTCGAGCTCATTTCGACCTAAGCAGTACCAATTCCCAATTTTTAAACCCAACTCCCCGATCTCCAGGCATCCACGCCTTGTAAAATGGAAACGCCTATATAGAACGGTATTCTTTGCTATGCAAGATTTTTCGTGGTTGTTCTCTCATCTGTCATGCCATCATTGTTGCTTGCCCGGGGACTTCGGTGGCCGTCCTAGTGGTAATTTTGGCCACATATGTCGTCGGGCATTTTCTTCAGCGTAAGATGAAGAGAAAAGGGTCTTCTCTACCCCCCGGACCACCTCAGGCCCCACTTCTAGGAAACGTGCTTTCAATCAATCTCAGGGAACCTTGAAGGAAAACATACACGGAATGGCACACCATCTATGGTGAGCATGATCATACGATGTCAGATCGTAGTCCATTTATTGAGCATATCATAGGCGACCTACTCCTATTTTACCCCCGCCTTCTGGACCAGGACATGGTGGTTCTGGGATCGCAGCACGTCACCGTGGAATTTCTCGAGAGGCGTTCGCGAAAATTCAGACCGACCATTCGTCGCTTCACACGAGGTGTGAGTATATATAGTGTGTTCCGACGATTCAGATCGACAAGCTCACTTGTTCTACCGTATTATTGTTCACCTCAGTATTGATGATAGAGAGAGAAGTTTACATCTTTTCCTTCGCCCACTACGGAGAACACTGGCGATTGTCCAGGCAGATCGTTCATCAGACATCATCTTGTGCCAGCGTTTCTCTCACCCTCCATCTCATGCAGTTTCGCAAGGCTTGAAAACTCATCATGAATATGATCCAAAATCCCCATCGGTATCTGCATTATTACACCCAGACTTTCCTCTTCAAACTGTTCCCGTTTCGTAAACCCGCTCTCTTGCGGAGATCGCTCAAATGCGTTCAACTGAATGTGCACTGGCATGACATTCATGTGTTGCACGTCACAGATTGGTTCCCCGGATCCCGGCTGAAACATGAAGCAAAACGAACCCGCAACCTTTCCGAAAAGGTGAGGGATATAACTTACCAGCACGTCGAAGAGCGTATGGTAAGTTCACCCCTTTTCGGGGGTTCCATAATACAGCGTTGGGTTTGTTTTGGCGTTGAATATCTGTGCTCGGAGAGTTCAGGACGCACCCCCGGCGATCTCGATGGTGTCGAACCACTTCGCTCTCATGCGAGGCTCAGGTTGGCCAGTTCGATCCGACTCGACGCTGAAAGAGGCGGCCGTGTTTACCGTCGTCGGTTGTAAAACGAATCAACCTTTTGTAATCATGCACTGAGACTCGGCGACGGATCACTCACTCATTGCTTGCTGCAATAGCGGCAGAAAAGGCGCGCGTTCCCGTTTCCAACCCTCCGTCCTGTTGCTGATCCTGCAGACGTCTTCACGCTTGCCATGGTCCCGAACACACAGAGATCATCTAGTAATCTGAAGTCTCGATGATTCGGGTCGTTCACTGACAGGCGCGTGGCACGCCACAACGAGCGGCGACGGTTATGACAGTTGGTCCATACCAAAGGGTACGCCTCTTTGGGAAACGCTAAGTTGTTCTCAGACTGACTATGCAGATGCGGAAATAGGCGCTACGATAGTTGCGAACGTATGGCAAGCATCGATCTCTTGACCTCGCAACGATTTGGGCCAACAATTGATGCTCCATTTTTTCTTGCTAGGGCCATGTCTCGCGACGAAGTCCTCTTCCCAAACGCATAGGATTTTGTTTCAGAGAGGACGACGGTACACTGAACAAGAATAATGACTGACGTATCTATCTTGTTCTTTATTGATCAGGACGGCACGCGTCGCTCTTCGTATCCATTGCCACGATGCTCGCCACGCTCGAGTTACATGCGCACCAAGACGTATGTAGATGTCCGAGGCGACGACCTTGACTTTGCACCTTCTGAAGTAAAGTGGGTGAGCGGGATCACTCGGTAATGAGTTTTGCAACGTACGTACCTGTATTATTAAAAGAAATTTTCAGAGAGTCTGGAAAGACTGGTAGATGTCAAAATGTATCGATGTTCGTTTTCTTGTTCCTTCCGGGGATGGTAATACCACGAAGTTACTGGTTCTCCGAGAGGGTAGAAGGAACCAATTTTGAGCTTGGTTCAGTGACGCGTTGAATAAAAGGCACATCTCCAGCCATCTCTAGTACGAAGGCAGTATTTCTACGATCCCGAATTCGGTTCGACTCGTACCACTGGTCAGACACCTCTAGGCTCTGAAAACCATAGTGTCACTGTACCTTGCAGGCCTGGCGCGCGTAGGCGCTTTGTCCCGGTGAACGACACGCTAGATACTTCATCTTTTGCGTTTCTCCGTATGTACTAGTCAAGCTGATCGGTCTTCCTACGCATACCGCACAGCGAGGGATGATAAAAAGGTGGGAAAAAAATGGCAGTCGAAATAGGAAGTACGACTGTCACTCAACTTGCCTGCACGCCGTCCAGAGCGGCTTTCCTTGTGCATGTGCATGTACTTGGCAAATTGTTTCCTCGCTGCAACACGATGCGCAATTGCAGTAGGCTCGCCGGCTCGGCAATCCGGTGGCGACTCGCCGGAGCACACACGGACTTGCACTCCTTTTTTTGGTAATATCTGTTATTGTGAACTTCCAAACACAGTAATTACGCCGGACCGAACACAGAGCGACAGCCATGCTTGCCAGCCTTACTCTCTCCTACACACGACAACCATGGCGCCCTTTCTCGAGACAGTAAAGGTAAGTAAGTCCTCGTTTCCCTGCCAATTTGGAAACTGACCCTTTGTTCTGTGTCTCATTCGTGTCCTTCGGCTTTCTCCTGGTATAGTCCTTTGCCGACGTGCCCATCACAGATCAAGGCATCGACACCACCGCTTTCCTGGAAGCTTCTGAGGGAGTCGTGCGCTTGTTCAGTGCGTGCGCGTTTTCCCCGTCGATCGTCTACGTGGACGCTGATAATCTCATGATGTTTACTCTCCATATCCGTCACCATCGCTACACAGAACTTTTACAAAACCCTGCGTTCGCGCCCGTCGTGAGCGATCTCGAAGGCAACATCGCGGTGTGTCCCTGGTCTTTGTTCTCGCTTCATTGCATCGCAACATCACCATTCCTTCGCTTTATCCTTATTTGTTTGACAATTCTCCTTTCTCTCTTCTGTCACATACGTTCTTACACACATCCATGCATCCCTGTTCATTAGAAAGTTCGGACCAGATACTTGGCTCGACCCAATGAATCCGCTACCCTCGAGGCCCTCATCCTGAGCGAACAATCTGAGAAGAAAAACACGGCAACCGAAGGACTCATGTGGCTCCTCCGCGGTCTCTTGTTCACGCACCAGGCTCTCCACGCCGCGCAGAACGACCCGAACATCGAGCTCAGCAAGGCATTCACAAAGGGGTATGAGGCCAGCCTGAAGCGCCACCACAACTTTCTCGTCAAGGGTATATTTTCGGTGCGTCACGATCTCTTTCGTGTTCTTGATTTCGTTCTCGTCGCACCATTGCCATCCCTTTCCCTTTCTTGCGTTCTTATTATTATTCTCATTTCCATTCCCCTGCTTTTTTCACTTTCCTCTTAGTTTCTCTTTGGTGTTCCATTTGTCTGATGCGAGCCGTTATGTTCGACTGGCCACATGGGTAAACCATCGTATGAACAACCCAGATCGCAATGAATGCCTGCCCGAGGCGCACAGATTTCTACGCGAAGCTCGCCTTGGACACAGACAGTGGCGACGCATCTGCCGTGTCGGCCGACACAGTCAGCCAGGCGCTGGACAAGTGGCTCGGGGGGTTAGACACGGTCGTCGTGCAGATGAAAAAGGTATACGAGGAGAAGGGGTACGGGAAGTTATAGCTACACAATAACCAAAGCCAAAGCCAATGGCAATACACGACTACTGCACGTCAACCGTACGCACGCTCTGCATCAACTCCTCCAACGGCGTCTCTGCCCGGATCTGAACCTTGATAAAACTGTCCGTCGCGATACGTTTGTACAGCACGCGCTCCAGCGGAGCGAGCAATAGTGCACCAAACGGCTGCTTCAGTTGAACGACAAGCCGTAGGGCACGCATGGCTAAATCAAACTGAGGTGTCCCGCCGTAGAAATCCTTGTCCAGAAGGGGACTGATCCAGGGGTGGATCAGGACCAAGCTGTGCATTCCGATCAACCTGTCGTTGGTCTCGATGCGTACATCGCCGAGGATAGGTGTAGTGGCATGATAAATACGAACAGTCGAGTCGGTTCCAGGTTCCGATGTGATGGCGGTGAGGGATGTCAGGGAGAACACAAACCCAGGAAGGCGGAGTCGACCAGTGATGATCGAAAGAGGGGGAAGGTCGTGCAGCCGCTCGTACAATCGAACGGCGAGAAAGAGGTCAGGCAAGGATGACTGCAAATCCATGGTCATCCTGTCCATCTCAGCGCTCTCGATTGGTTGCGGAAGGTGAGGGGGCTCGATCTGGTCATAGACAGTGAGATCGGCAGGGAGGTAGCTGTTGGTACTACTGCTCGAGTTTCCAGTCTGAGTCCAGGAGAGAAGTGTGACGTTACCCGATTGGGTCAAGATGTGCTCCAGAAGACGACGGACTGCTCGCGTACCCTCGCCATATATGACCGGGAGTGCGACATCAAAGATACCGAACAGACAATATGCAATGTCTTCCTTCCGCGTTGTTTGGCGCTTCGAAGCGAGGTACAGCTTCTCGCGCACCCTCGTCAGCCCTGGCTGAAGTGTAGCGAGGGCCCGAGTAGCAAACTTGGTTGCCTGTTCCATCTCTGCGAGGATAATAGGTGATTCCTTGTGATTGAAAATCTCCAGACCGAGGTATGGCTTCCAATCTTCCGTATAGAATTGTATGACCTTCGACGCGACGTACTCTTGATATGTCCACCCGCGAGTGTTCCAGATGCTCTTCCATAGGGACCCAGGCTTCTGGGATTCCGAGAGAATCCCGAGAAGATGGACAATTGTCAGTGCCGCACGACGCTACCACTGGAACATGGTAACGACCGATTCCTGCTGAACTCCTTTGTCGCTCTGGTTAACACAGCACGTATCACTCCACGCCCACCGGAACCTACGAGACTGCACGAGCTTGCAGAAGTGGATGAGTTTGTCGATCGTGGGGGATGTGGGTAGTCCATAGATAACGGCATTTTCGACAATTTGGAAAGATGGCTCGGATGGCTGCCATCTATGCGAGAACATCACATATTCATAAAACTTCTCCACCTCCCTCTGGATGCGTGCACAGTCGAGCTGATCACGGATGATCACGGAAGACCGTAACTCATTAAATATGGGAGCTTGTTGGAAAGCTTTCGCTTGCATTTCCTTATCGTGGAGACGACCAGTGGTGGTGTTAACCAGTACTCGGGGTATGTCTTGGATGGTCTGATCGACCACCTGGTGGATGAGTGGAGTCGTGTCGAGATAGCAGCCCCGCATGTCTGTCGACACAAAATTAGCCCACATTGTCTGCGTGACATGAATGAGAACAACTTACCCCGAACTTGTGGGTCAAGCGAATTCTCCATCCTGGACAACATCGTCTCGAATGCGTTGAATGCCTCTGTGTAGCGCCCTAGGCTGTGTAATAGGGCATGTTTCCTTTTGTACCCCTCGTAGTTCGACGTGTCGCGTTCAGTGATCTAATTATACTGTCAGCGCCGTCAACTCGACGTGCCGTGGAGATCAACTTATACCTGGGTGACATTTACGAGTTCGTCCTCCAACAAGCCTACTCGCGCCTTGCAGCATTTGACTATGATATCACTGATATCTGTCTCCCATCCCGTCAGCACACCTTCCGGATGCGAGGGAGTAAGCGACAAGACAGTGGAGTAAGCTGAAAGAGCTTTGTCGTATTTCTTCGAACTTGATGCCTCGTCTCCGATCTCCTGAAGCCTTGACATACAACGGTGTGTGAATTCTGGTGGTAGGGATTGAATATATGATTGTAGGACAAGATGCACAAGCTCACCTTTCAGCCAATGGTCGACTGATTCATTATGCGACAGATTCTCAGCCCTCGTGTTCGCAATATGTTGTGCAGCATCGTATATGCGACCGTCGGCGTACAATGATTCGCATTCATACTTCTTGTCATATTCACGGAGGGCACATTCGCATGTAGCAAATCTGTTACCGACTTCCTGGACGGATAGCTCGAGCTCATTTATTTTTTGAGCCATGAAAACTGCAGACGAGTCAGATAAACGTCAGTCGGGATGGTTCAAACCACACCTGAGCTCTGTTCGGGTAGCTCAACGTCACTGCGTAGTGCCCTGATAGTCTGGGTTAATCGATCGAGCGAGCCTTGAGATGCTACAAGCACGCTGCGGAATTCCTTTCCCAATTCATCGAGATGAGTGATTTTGCGATCTAATAAATGGGATTATGATTGAAGTTGGGTGGAAATCGGAAAGAACGCACTTGAGCTTTCATTGAGGTATTCTTTCTCCTCGTTGGACCTAGCAAGCTGGGTACGGAGCTCTTGATTAGTTTTCTTGAAATTCATTGTGTCGTCCTCTGGTGAAGATGGATATCAGGACAGCGGAGTAATTCGAATAATAAGCACACTTTAACGCGCATCCCTAGCACGGAGGGCCATAATCACGTCGTAAATATCCGGTTTTTCAATCTTCAAGCGATATATTTCTTGCTCCAAGCGCATCTGGAGCGTCCAAGGACAATTTGATAAGGACGTTATTTTACTCGAGCGCGTTACTCACATTGTCGCGGTAAGATGAGGGAAGGATGTCATAAAGATTGCGCAGCGTGATTCCCTCGCCTCCAGCAGTCGCAATGTCGTAGTTTGGCGAGATGGCCATGCGCTCGATGCCATGGGGGTGGTGGATGATGTTCCCGATTTGTCTCAGTGTCTCAGTGTCCCAGAGTGAGACCGTGGAATTGGCAGAAGCTGCGATGATTGTGTCGTTGCATGCCAGTGCGATACACCTTGGATGGTCGTCGCTGTGAATGTGCCATTTCGCGAGTGTCTTCTTGGTGGACACGTTGAGACAGTAAATGTTTCCGTCTTCGGACAAAGCAAAGAGGCGGTAGGAGTCGCTTGCCCAGGCGAGGGGTTCGCCGTTACTGTAAGCGGCGGAGATTGAAAAGTCTACGAGGACGTTGCTGCCGTCCGAGTCGTAGATCCGAACAGAGTCTCGATACAATGTGGCAGTCGCGATGCGTCGTCCGTCAGGAGAGAACTTGACTGCAGCCACAGAACTTGAATCCGCGTCGTGTTTGAATGGACTGAGGAGTTCCTCGCCATCGGAAAATGACCAGACTCTGAGTGTCTTGTCCATCCCTCCGGATGCGATTTTCGTCCCATCTGCTGAAACGTCCACCGCATTCACCGCATTGTGGTTTGCTTTAAATTCTGTCACCTTTTTGTGGGTTTTCGCATCCCAGACGATCACTTGACCTGACTCCATCCCACACACAATCCACTTGCCATCTTGTGTGACTGCCAGGTCACAAATACCACTCCCAGTGTCCATTGGCTTCCCCACTTCCTTGCCGTCCTTCACTCGCCATTGTCGAATTTTATTTTCGTCTCCCCCGCTCACGATATGCTCCCCATCAGCAAGAAAAGCGACAGAATATATCGAACCTTGAGCAACGATTTTAATTGGATTCCCGTCAGTTGCGACATTGCAGGGGGAGCTTTTTCCGTTCGATTCCTGATTGGGCGTCAGTACCTCCCTTTTGTTGGTCGCCGATGCTTGCACCTGTTGACCACCATCCAAGGAAATATTCGCCTCTGTTGCTCTCGTCAGCGCCGTTCATCGATAGCCTTGCCTAACTACTCACCATTCCTTTTCTTTGAGCGCAACTGCACGGTGGGAATCATACTGGTCAGATACAAAGAGAATGTTTGGTCGTTCACCAGCACTTTCGGTACGGCGGGTACGCCTTCACTGGCATCGCCTGGCATACACGTGCACGCTCATCCACTCCCACGCAGTTTACGTACCCTGTGCCCTGGGCGCTTTTATCGATATCATATCTCGCTCACCTTTATGCGCACATGTCATCGCCATTGTGGTTCACGCCCTAAGAAAAGATAGCCCACCTATCGATCAAGGATTCCGACGACGGTTTCTCTTATCTCGTTCCGCCAGATCTTCTCAGGGGACACCTCGCCCGCTCAAATTTGACACACTTCAACGACGTTAATCATCCTGAAGACGGAACCACCGGTACGAGGTATATGCAACCATCTAGAGGACACAGAACGCCGCAGTGAGAAACGACACAGAACCTGGTACGATGTCTCCCTTCTGTCTCTCTTTTTTTGGACAAACGATATTATTATTATATAGCAACTGGCTAACCTAGTGCTATATAATACGCTAAGGCGGCAGTGTGGACTGTCGATCCGAGGAAATACACTTACGCACTCCCCGTGGCGTGCGGGGGTCCGAGCTCCCTTCCGTCTCGTTCCCGTGTTTGTACGGGTACAGTTCGAGACAAGCCTACCCATTCCACAGTATATCATATCAGCTCGCACATATCCCACGTTTTCGTCTCCCGGTCGAGGCCAATTGTCAATCGATGCTCTCTGATATGGCACTCGTGTCTGTCGCAGTACTGACTCTCTCGAATGCCATGATCTCCCTCTCAGTGGCCGGTCAGACCCGCAGTGTACGAACTCGTTCACGAATGGTATAAATTCGGCAGATTATATGCGCGCTCAAAATATCAATCGTTTTATCCCTCTCACTAGTGAAGCTCATATTAGCGACAGAGATCAATCGTGCCATCCTTACAGGAAACATAGGAGCACTTTAAATTTCCCTCCTTCAACGAGTTCGGGACGGTGTATATCCTATGTTTTCCTCTCTCTCTCCCAGACGAGGCCAATTCTCAGTTGATACTCTCTGATATGACAGTCGCAGTACTGACTGGCTCGAATGCCCTGATCTCCTTCTCGGTCAGACCCGCAGTCAGGGCTAGTACACGAACTCGTTCACGAATGGTATAAATTCAGCAGATTATCTCGTCAGCACTGTTCATCGATGGCCTTGCCCTACGTCCTACTCTGATGGCTCCTCAAGTTCAAATTGGAAACCATATTTGTTCAGGTTCAAGTACAAAGGTTATGTTTGGTCGTTCACTCTCAGTATATAAGTGCACGCTCATCCACTTCTCACGCAGCCTGTGCCCTGGGCGCTCATTCTCGTCGATTATCATTCTGATATCGTAACGTGGTAAAACCTGAGGAATTCTGATATTTGGAATCATGGTCGTCGAGGAGAACACTGCTGCCCATGCTCGAGGAAGGTATTTGGCAGCACTCATCTCCCTCTGACGTCCTTGTCTCGAACTAAACCCCAGTAAGTTACTATACACCCTGACACAACCCAAGAAATCGTATCACGCTGCTGTTTACACTATAGTTTGGTAAACCTCATCATTGCAATTCCCAAGTCCCAAGTCCCATATCCCACACCCCAAAATCGAAACCCATACAACTCACGAAGCCACCACAGCATTCAACAACTCGTCATGCACAAACGCCACCATCTCCGTACTGCTCGGCCGATCCGTAGGCTTGGACGCCCAACACGCCTTCATGAACTCCCACTGCTCGTCCGACACTCCCGAACCGGATGAGGAAATCGTTGGGGAGGTCGGGTTCGGATTCGCAGACGACCCAGGACGCCGCGGTAGATCACCATTGAATATAGACAGTAGCACGCGTTCGTCCCGGACGATGTAGTGGTAGGGTACTTTGCCAGTCAGGACCTACATGGTTACGATTAAGAGTGTATGCATCAATAAATTGTGGTCGTCGCAGACAACGCGCGCACGGACGCACCTGCAACATGATCCCCCCAAACGAATAAATATCGCTCTGCAACGTTGGAAAGATCTTGGGCTCTTCGCCTTCCTTTTCTCCGTCGCCATAGCCATAGCCATAGCCTTTGTCGTTCTGCTCGGGAATGTACAACAACTCGGGTGCGGTATAGCGTAAAGTCCCCTTGACCTGGTACGTCAACGCGATCGACGATATTTGGATGTCCGTCTCGACCATCGACAGACCGAAATCGGAAATGCACGCTCGTCCGCTGCCGTGGATGAGGACGTTGGACTACAAAAGATAGTCAGTGGATGCGACTGACGATCTGACCGAATCCGCGCCCAAAAACGAAAGCAATCACGTACACCAGAGATATCGCCGTGTACGATGAACTTGGAATGTACTACAATCCGGGATGCGTCATGAGAGACTCGGAATTTCCGGACTAGCAACCAAACAACGTCGACTCACGATATTGTAGCCCAAAAGCGACATCGTTGATCTAGATAAAGTTCCGTCATCGTGTTCGTCAAAGGCGCGCGTATCCACTCACGATCACAAGCCGTTGTTGTGGCGTCAACTCTTCGTACCGACGCACGATATAGTCCGTCAAAGAACCATTCTCGACCCACGGACACACCATCGCGGGAAACTCTCCATAGGCTGTAGTCGTCCCGAGCAACGTTATCACGTTCCGGTGGTGGAGTGTCAACCAGAGGTTGATCTCTCGACGAAGGCGCTGTCCAAAAGTAAATTTCTAGCTCTGGAACGATAGCAATAACACACACCCGCCGTTTTGATTGATCGTCTCCCTGAGACGTGTATCTTCTAATCACCTTGATGGCGACCTGCGTTAAAACGATGGGTGAGTTCAAACCATAGCCATCTAGTCGACACGACAATACAACGCAACTCGCATGGTCTGCCCATTCAGGCGGATAGTACCCCGGTAAATGTCGCCTTGGCTACCACCGGCGACCGGATTGCTGTCTTCTGCGACGATGATATTAGTGAGATCGTGGGTGGGGTCGGATAGACTGCGTAAGATAAATTCAACTAGAGATTATTCATCTTGAGATATGGTACCCACATTTCCTGAATAAAACTCCCGTTTTCGCTTTCGCTGGCTGGACTGCGTGGTTGCTAAAAAAAAATCGGCATCTTCCTACAGTCGAATCATTTGGGGTAGACGTACTGGTGTGGTACTACCTCGTCCGACATCGAGAGGATGTAACTATATCGAAAACCAAGCATGGAAGCAAGTGCATGCAAATGCGCAAGCGGGGACTTACCCACAACGAGCCTCCCTGTTGAAACGATTATCGGCTGACCAAATCCTCCATCCGAAAAGGTAACTCACTACACGACGATGGGACGAAGAGCTCGGCGATGGCGAGCTATTGTCTGTAATCACAGACTCTGCGCTCTTCCCATTTACAAGCGGCTAGCGCATATTGTAATGGGTCGATGAACCATTGGAGAACGAGAGGAACTTACGCCTGCAGGTTGTGAATCGGAAATCTGTATAAATATGTTGAGGGCTAATGCCAATCGCAAGGTTTGTTCCAGACGCACCGAACTGCTCTGATCAGGGTGTCTACGAAATGGACCCAATATGCGATCGCCCCAAGAACTTCTGCTAGTGGAAGAACTACTATATGTGCCCTCGTGCTGAAAGAAGAAGAAAATGAGCCCGGTAGGATCCAACAGTGAAGAAAGACTCGCATTGGTGGATGGTGGCTGTGGGAGATCCCGGTGTGCAGCCTGTATGCGGCAGAGCGATGTCAACATCAAACATCATCGAACGACGCAACGACGCATACGTGTACATCAGAAGGTCCAGGGTCCCTGGAAGTGCCAACCCATGTTGTGAAATGACCCCGAGGATAACTGTTTTGTTGCTGTGCAAGAGGTTCAGGCTAGCAATTCGGCAGACGAAAAACCGCAGCGTACTGATCTGTTGGGTTCCGGAATAAATGTCCGGAAGAGGGCGGGAGCAATCGTTCTCAGGTCCCATACACGGATATGCGAATCCCGTGCCCCGCTGACGAGGAGACTGTCGTCGGGCGATATCGAGATGGAATGGACTTTGACGTTGTGCGGAAGATCAGGCCCAACTTGCTGAAACGTCTCTGCCTCCCAGAGACGAACCGTTTTATCCCAGGAGGCGGTCGCAATGAATCTGGAGCTATGGGACAGAACGATCGAGAAAACGACGTCGCGATGTCCGTCGTGTTTGGCGACCAGCAGTCCAGTGCTAGAATTATAACGCTTGATGCTTCCGTCGATACACCCAGTAAAGAGGCTGGTCCCATCGGACGACCACGCGAGCGACCACGCCTGCTCCGTGATGTTGATCCTCGACCACGTAGCGTTGTCCCAGATCTGTACGACCTCCCTGTCACAGATTGCGATGCTCTTCCCGTCCGGAGAATAGCACATACACCAGACAGCGTCTCCGTGCCCCTCGAACGGACCCGCGACCTGTTCGAGCATCGGTACGGACCACACCAACATCGTCCCATTCTGTGCGCCGCTCGCGAGCCTAGTCGAATTGGGGGAGAAGGACAGCGACTTGATCTGGGCCTCGTGCCGCACAATCGACCTGACGACATCCCCGGCGGGCCTGTGCAGGTCGACCAGCCTTACCTTGCCATCTCGACCTCCGACAGCAACCCAGCGTCCGTTGGGTGAGATGGCGACGGCGCAGACGATGAGCTCTTTGACGATGGGTGTGTGCCCGTCGGAGAGATTCCACACGCGGACGGTACTGTCCACGTCGGATGCACTGACCACTTGGTCGCCGGATAAAAAGGCGACAAATACTGCGCTTCCCGTATGCCCACGCAGCTCCCTTGAGGCGGGATGTCGGTTGCGATGTGGGACGAAGTCAGTGAGGTGCGGTGTCATGTATTGCTGGCACCTGCGCTGGCTTGTGAAGGAGAAGAAAGAAAAGAAAGAACTGCCTGGCAACGTGTTCTCGTTTTCTTTCCCTCGATCGTTGACAGTTGTATGAATTTCAGGTACATACTTACTCGATCATTATATAAGCAACAAAGCAACGTACAAGTTCAACTTACTCCCATCTTTGACTGCCGCCTAGTCAGGTTGACAATGCTTCAACTGCCACTCTACTTCCCCCCGGACGCTTTTCAGCATATCATCCGTGGTTTGCTTCGGATTCCACCCAAGAGCACGCGCTCGGCTCGACCTGCACCTGCAGTTCGTTCCGATGAGCCATAACTGTATCATTTGATCAGCACATATATAATAACGGTGCCTCGGACACGCACGAAATCATATTTCTTGTAATCTTCCTCGGTAAACGCGTTCGGCTCTGCCGTCTCACTCACGCCCAACTCATGAAGCGCTTCTCCAATCTTGACCGACACATCTCTCAACAAATGGTGGCCGTTCTCGCCAAAGTAGAGCCCCTCGCGGCCATGACCGCCTTTTCCTTCCAAGATAGCATCGTATAAGACAATGTACAGATCCGCGACTGTGGAAGCAGATGTCAACCTAACCAAGACCCAGCAGCAAACAAGCACGGAAATTCACCGTCGTCGATGTGGACGTTTGGCCAAAAATTCAACCCCTTGCCGACGTATCCGGCACGCTTCCTTGCGATACTGGCGGTAATAACCACAGGGATTTGAATAGAGCGTGTGTGCTGAACCCCAAGATCTACCAGCTTCCCAGAAGCAAAGCCATAGATCGTGGAGGGAAGAACGATGTAAGTCTTCATGTATCCTTGTGATCATGGGTGAGGAAAGAATCGTTAAAAACTTTGTATTCATGTACCAACCTTCTTCATCAGCGGCAAGAATAAGCTTGTCGGCATTCCGGTGAGGTTGTGAGTCTTTGATGGTGTTCAGCTTAGCTACGTCTGTATCGTCCCAAACTGTATCGGCGGCATAGTTCCCTTCCGCGTTATCCATGATGACAGCTAAAAAAAGCGATCGAGCCAATGAACGACAAATCCTAGACGAGGTGCGTACCACTTCCAGACTAGATGCCGACGCGTCAGAGGATGATCAAATTTAACAACAGCGCTCACCGTATGAATAAGGATAGGGACTTTTCCAGTCGCCTCGTGCCTCGTCTTCAAACCTCTCAAGATCGCTGCGCACGCCTCTGCGTTATCCGCATCCGCCTAGAACAAGAATCGACAACAGCCACATGAGAGAGCACGGTTGTTCCAACCATGGTTGTACGTACACAAGCAAATACGATGTCGCTCAGACTTGCCTGTTTCTCGAGAAGCGCATGGTCGTCGTAGGAACCTACGATTGTCTTGACACCGATTCGCTCAAAGACAGGAACCTTGTCCACCTTGCGAATGAGGGCGGTAATCTCAGACGTCGTAAAAGTTGGGTGCCTCAACAGGCGATCGAGTACGGAACCAGCGACATAACCTGTTGAGGGAATAAACAATCAGCCAAGGGTAGCCTCCGACGACGGCGCAGAGGGAACATGCCAGTCGCGCCCGTAATGAAAATTTGAGTCTTGGAGGCCATTTGAGGAGCGCGCGTAGATATGCGGTTCAAAAGGTGATCTGGCGTTAGCCCCTTTTTATATATGGGCGCAACATGAAATTGCATGCTTCATACCTCGCGCCACTTTGCTTTATCCACCCACAATTGTACCGTCTTCGCGGATGATCTCGAACGCGATCGATGACCAGAATCCCCCGTAAGCTTCGCCGAGAACCCCACTTGAAACGTTTATATCATCCGCATCCCCACACAAACTGCGATCCGTCGCTCTCGTATGAATTTCAGGTACGTACTCGATCATTACTATATAATCAACTTACTCTTTGACTCCTTCAGGTACGAATCGGAGACAAATGCTTCAACTGCCACTCTACTTCCCCCCGGATGCTTTTCAGCATATCAACCGTGGTTTGCTTCGGATTCCACCCAAGCGCACGCGCTCGGCTCGACCTGCACCTGCAGTTCGTTCCAATGAACTTGCGCAACTGTATCATTTGATCAGCACATCTATGATAATAATGGTGCCTCTCGGGCACGTACGAAATCATATATCTTGTGATCTTCTTCGGTAAACACGTTTGGCTCTGCCGTCTCACTCACGCCCAAATCATGAAGTGCTTCTCCGATTTTGACTGACACATCTCTCAACAAATGGTGGCCGTTCTCGCCAAAGTAGAGCCCCTCGCGGCCATGACCGCCCTTTCCTTCTAAGATAGCATCGTATAGGACAATGTACAAATCCGCGACTGTGGAAGCAGATGTCAACCTAGCCAAGACCCAGCAACAAACGAGCACAGCAATTCACCATCGTCGATGTGGACGTTTGGCCAAAAATTCAACCCCTTGCCGACGTAACCAGCATGCTTCCTTGAAATACTGGTGGTGACAACCACAGGGATTTGAATGGAGCGAGTGTTCTGAACCCCCAGATCTACCAGCTTCCCAGAAGCAAAGCCATAGACTGTGGTGGGAAGAACGATGTAAGTCTTCACGTATCCTTGTGGGTGAGGAACGAATCGTGGAGAATATATTCATGTACCAACCTTCTTCATCAGCTGCAATAATAAGCTTGTCGACATTCCGGTGAATTTGTGTCTTTGATGGTTTCCAGCTTAGCTAGGTCTGTATCGTCCCAAACCGTATCGCTCGCATAGTTTCCTTCCGCCTTATCCATGACGACACCTAAAAACGCGATCGAGCCAATGAACGACAAATCCTAGACGAGGTGCGTACCACTTCCAGACTAGATGCCGACGCGTCAGAGGATAGATAATAAAATTTCATAACAGCGTTCACCGTATGAATGAGAATAGGGACTTTTCCAGTCGCCTCGTGTCTCGTCTTCAAACCTCTCAAGATCGCTGCGCACGCCTCTGTGTTATCCGCGTCCGCCTAAACCAAGAAATGTCAGCAACTTCCACATCAGACCAGCACGTTCCAGCCCCAGCCATCTTTGTACGTACACAAGCAAATACGACGTCGCTCAAACTGGACTGTTTCTCGAGAAGCACATGGTCGTCGTAGGAACCTACGAGTGTCTTGACACCAATCGACTCAAAGACAAGGGCCTTCTCCGCCATACGAACGAGGGCGGTAATCTCAGAGGTCGTAAAAGTCGGGTGCCTCAAAAGGCGATCGAGCACCGAACCAGCGATATAACCTGTATGGGTATTAAGAATCAGCCAAGGGGAGCCTCCGACGATGGCGCAGAGGGAACATGCCAGTCGCGCCCGTAATGAAGATTTGAGTCTTGGAGGCCATTTGAGAAGTGCGCGTAGATATGGATGTACGGTTCAATAGGCAAGTTCAAGTTTTTATATGCCAGTGAGGTTGACCGCAACATCAACTTGACATACAAACGGAGAAACGGCCCGATGATCGATTTGTGATTGATGACCAAATATTGGAGCATGCTTCATAAGCTTCATAATCACTCGCACCATTCTGCTGTACGATCGCGACCTCCATCAGACAGACAGAACCAAACACCCACAACTCGAGAAAATCCCTTCATCAGTTCTCGAACGCAGTCGATGAGAAGAATCCCCAGTAGGTAGGCTTCGCCGAAAACCAATCATCCACAGCCCCATCCAAACTGCGATCCGCTTGAAGCGTTCTCAGAAGAGATATCGGCTTTCATTCAAGAAAACGGCGCTACATATCCTACTTAACTTGAAAGCGTTCGTCCGCGTAAGACCATCAGACAACCTTTCTTCTCTTCTCTTCTACAGACTTACTACATACGTCCAGGTAATCGTAAAAAGGTGACTACTATGATAGCCTGCGCAGCAGAAGAGTTCCGAGGGTACGGCTGTGATGCCCTTAGATGTTCTGGGCCGCACGCGCGCTACGATGATCTTGAATCGCCGCACCGACCCGGTCCGACCTATGATTCATCGAAGGATGATACAGGCTCCATGATTCGACTGCTCGGACTCACCCTGTCACCCTGTGCCCGACCCAAGTCATCCATCAGCCGGGGATATTAGCTCCATTGTCATGGTACGTCTTCTCGGTGCCGGTGTCACGGTTCATGCACACTGGCACATATATAAATAAGGTGCGTGGTTCACTTTCCTACGAATAACCCGTTGGCGATTCAGATTAAAGTGCACTATCTGCCTGCGCAGCCCAGAAACTGCACATTGACTTCACGCGATTCACAACTAGCTACCAATTCTACTGCCGTGTGACCACAAGGATCAGATCACACGACATTCAAGAGCAACAGCATCTAACCTAGATCCTAGCCATTGAGTAAATCGTACATCTCCCCAAGGATACACTGGCTCCGCGACTACTGGTCCGACAAACCCTTGTCTGCCCAAAAAAAATGCGCATTCATGCGACAAGTTAGGAAGATACCAACCTGTTCTTCCTAGGTGACAGCGCTTCCATCACGGTCAAGCTGTCTTGCCACCCCGAACCACTGTTTTTCGGAGTCTCGCTGAGAATGTAATCCGTCGAAAACGAACCGGCGGCCCAACTAACGTATCCGAGGATGACTGGAACACATCAC
The DNA here is from genome assembly GCA_038091575.1 of Leccinum subgranulosum. Classification (NCBI taxonomy): domain Eukaryota; kingdom Fungi; phylum Basidiomycota; class Agaricomycetes; order Boletales; family Boletaceae; genus Leccinum; species Leccinum subgranulosum. The sequence goes on from JBBPOS010000110.1 coordinate 52,105, forward strand.
AATCAGCGCGTACATTACTTGCAAAATCAGAAGAGACCAACCATCAGAGTTTTAAGCCTGGTACGCGATCTGCTGCCGGAGGTAGGTCACGCAAGATTCGACGTTACCACCACCAGTTTCCGTGTGGAGCGCTTGTCTGTGGTTGGCAGGAAGCCAAGCAGAGAGAGGAGCCCATGCATTGTCAATGTTGTTCGTGACGCACTCCACGTGGGTACCACTGGCATCATGTTGAACGGAGTACTATGCGTGAAACGCCAACGGGACTTACGAGTTGTCATAGTCGAGATACTTATGAACGTCCATGATAAGGCTCGTGATGGAGCCATCGGGATTTTTCACCTTGTTGAGCGCCTCTGCGGAACCGCTCGAAACGAAAGAACTAGCAGCCGTATAGTCGGTGCCAGGGAGAAGAATCATTTGCGAGGTGGCACCCTTTGAACGAATTGCAGTTCCTGCCGCCTGAACAATCTTGGCCCAGGTTCCAATATCCTGTGCACGCACACGCATCGGACGTCGTTACTTGGAATGGGTTCAGTTGGGAATCTACTCACTGGAATATCGTGAGGTTCGTTCATGGTGTGATCTGACAAACAGTTCGAAGCCAACGCAATTCCCAATGACTTACAGACCAAAGATGATTCGAGAGTGGTCCTTCCAGTAATGGGCAATGTTTCCCCAGAGCTCAGCAAATATTTCGTCGCTGGGGCCGCCCTGGCCGACGATCTAGGAACGAAAACGTTTCAGACGGTGAAGCCTTCATATCACAGCGACAAGACACACTTGATTATCGTACCGCGCATAGTTGTGGAGGTCGATCAAGCAGTGTGCACCAGTGCTCAGACATGCTTCAACAAGCATGTTATACTTGGAAAATTGGGCCTCGTTAAGTACACCAGTCATCTGGTTGTACGTGAGATATTGCCAGCCGACCGGGAGACGGAAGAGGTTGTAGCCGTCATCCTTGACGAAATGTTGCATTTGACCGAGTTCGTCTGCACCTGTATTCACGGGTGAGCTGAGACTGGTGATGCAAAAACAGAAACTTACAGCCCAACTGAGTGAGAGGAGGGCATGCCGACTGGGCGTTACAAGTACCATCGGTACCGCATCCAAAATCTGCGGTGATTGTCAGATGGTGCTAGAGCCGCGTGGAACAAAGGGCCATACCAAAGCCTGCGATATTAATACCTGCGAACTTTAAGTACTTTGCGCTGACGGCGACGGCAGCGAGGATGAGAGTGGAAAATGACCTGAAAAGCATCATGGGCACAACACCTGAGGCAGAGGGCTGGGATATTTGCAATACCAGGGGAGGCCTTATGTACCCTCGTGATGTGGATGCTACATGGCGAATATCTTATCCAGTGGGAAGTGGTTTTCATCGAAGACGGTTCATTCGCCCCATAAGGGCGTCTACCACGGTTGACTAGCACGTATAGAAGTCAACTGACGTCTCGCCGGAATGAGATCGGTTGACCCATGCGCCTCTCCACTCATGACAGTAATCGACGTTCTAACGGCGAAAACAGTCAGGTGAGAGAGTGAAACACTATCACAAAAGTCATGATGGCAATAGCAGGATCCCGTGGAATGTGCGTGGACGAACATGTTCATATCTCATATCTGCCTCTGAAGAACACCAAGCCAGAATATAAAAGCGCTCGGATATCGATATCGAAGTTGCAAGGCGATAAACGTAGGAGGATGAGCTGAGCAAAAAATGCCAAGTATTCTGTCGACCTGGGGAATTTGACGGCCATGTATCACGGACGTATTAGCGTTGGCCCGGGGCTTCGAGAAGCCGAGTCTTCGAGTCCGAGGGAGGACCTCATATGGGGCGTTGACGGTTTCTTTCATGTGTATCAGGTTCGTTGGTAGTTCATCGAGGTCATGTGCAGCTCCGCTCGAGTGTTTCCTCCCAAGCGCCTTTTGACCGCCTTGCACAATTTTTTGGCGTTCTTCCATTGGGTCCGTGTGATGTTGTTTTCCCCTGGCGAACGAGGTAAGACGATTCGAGTCGAGTCGTAAATGTCCAATTTGCCTGCCATGATTTGACTCCGAACCTCGACCTTTCGAGCCAGTTTACTCAACTGCCCCGTGACTTCGACACATCTAATTATGTACGCTCAATCAGCTTCACCGACAAGCGTTCTGTATATCCGCCCAAGGATATACTGCCTCGGTAACCACTGACCAAGGTAAGCCCACGTGGAACCTAAACCCAACGTCATATACGGCGGCGGATTCGCCTTCAGCACCTGCAGCACCACCCGTCTAGCAAACTCGTTCGTGTCCATACTCCCGGCCCCTTGGCTAACGTGCATCCGCTGCACGATCTTGGACTCCCATCGCTTGTACATCGACGTTGGCAAGATATTAAATGTCTCGACCTGGTTCTTTGCGATGTTGGACCTGACGCCTCCGGGGGCTACGAGCATGACTTTGACGCCGAAAGGCTTGCACTCCATTGCCAGACCTTCGGTGATAGAGTGAAGAGCTGCCTTGGCAGCGCAGTATAGGGTATTCCATGGAGTTGTTCTTTGCATAAAAACGGAGAAAGTAAAAAGAAAAGTCAACTTCAGCAAACCCCGCCCGTTCGGCATTCGAGGGAAAGGGCGATAGTGAACTCACATATGAGCCGCGATAGAACCAATGTTGACAATCAATCCTCGTTTGCGCTCAAACATGGAAGGTAGTACCGCGTTCGACACGCGGAGGGCAGCAAAGGTGTTCAATTCAAAGGCTTGTCGAATTTGGTCGATGGTGGCTTCGGCGACGGGACCTAGGAGCTTTAAGCGTACGCCAACATGAGGATGAGGATAGAACGAGGTATGAAGCCAGTGTGGCGACAAGTCTCTAGTGGGCCCATGAAGTAACAGAGCTCACATATGGCGATCCCGCCCGCGTTGTTCACAACTATGTCGATTTTCCCTGCCTCCGTCAAGATACCGTTGATCGTGCGATCGATGTCATCGCCGTTGGTCACGTCCAGCACGCAGGTTCGGACGTTTGGGCTCTGGAAGCCTTCCATGCTCTCCAGCCTGCGGGACGTCGCATATACGATACATCCTCGAGAAGCGAATTCCTCGCATCTACACTAGGTTCGTCAGACAAACTGGTATTTGAACAAATGGACACGCACAACGCAAAGCCTATTCCACCCTTGGAACACCCAGTGACGAGGATTATTTTTTGAGCCGAGTCTGCCATTTGTTCGCTTGTTGAAGTTGTCCCAAGGCGTAACATGCCACATGGCGCACGTTGCTGTGTTTTCTCTGCCACCACGTGGACCCATCCCCTCCCTCTCTCCCGCCATCGCGATGCACACGCCCCCACCCACCCTCGCTCATCAATACACCTCGCCCTTCACACCTCGCGTGACGGTCGCCACACGGCGCTACACCCCTTAGTCGTGACAACACACAACGGCGTGCCACAACACGACGACGCAACTCCGAGTCCAGGATGACTTCGCGACGTGCTATTGACGAAGAAGAACCAGATCAATCTGATGATGAACATGACAATCATGCAGATGAATCTAACAACTGTGTACCGAGCCATGCCCCTCAAGGACCGGAAATAGACGGGCAAGCGGACGGACCCAGTACCTTCTCCAAGCAGCACGAGAAGCGTCTGCCGCACCCCACTGCCGCTGAACTCCCTGCACAAACTCCTTCTCCGGCCGTCGTGGTAGAACGTCCTCCCACGATCAAGTTACCCTGTACACATAAGTGTCTGATGGCCACCACAGAGGCTTCCCCCAACCTGCCAGTGCCAAAAAGTGTCACAGCGCCCTGGCAGTGAATAACGTATGTACACATGAATCCACTACCAGCTTCTCCCGTGAACTCCAGCAGTCCGATGACGATTCAAACAAGTAGGATGGATGACAAGATGGACGAGGACCCGGAGGATACTATTGCAGATACACTTGGATCTTCGTGCGCAATTGGAACCTGCAAGGATATTCTTCCTCCGAATCCTCCAAGGTCTATCGCCGTGATGATGGAGCGCGCTGATGAATTGATTCACAGGTACATACACGGGACACGCGTGCCTTCATGACGCTATCTCTCGACATCATATGTCGCAATCTCAGGAACATCCTTCGGTATGACCAGAAGGCAAAGGAAGCACGGCGGTGGCGTTGACATCTCACGCTGGCTTGGCAGGAACTGACTCCGAACTGCCCGGGCGAATCGCGGTCCTAAAGGGGGACATGGTCTGTCTCATCCATGATTCGACTGCGCGCAATCATTGTCTGATCTCTTCATCGACGAGCTGGAAGAGGCTGATCTTTGGCGTGACTATAATCAGCTGGCACGACAACTAAGCGCCCCGATGGTGATCGATTGATCTATCGTTAACACCCGCCCTGGATAGTAAGCACTCGTGTAGATATCTACAATATTTGATTACTTTCTCTCGACCCCACAGCTATGGACCGAAGGGCTGCGTCCTCATCCAAGCAATGCTCCTCCACACGTTCAGATACAATGATCCACCGGGCCATACGCTCTCGCCACTAACTCTATCGCGCTTTACTCATTCCCTTTGTCGCATCTCATCTTATTACACTATCAAGTTGGCATATCAGACAACTGGTTTTGAGCAGCACCGCTGGCGATTGTATCTCAAACGTATGAAGATGGAGAAGATGATACTGTATTCGATCAACAACTATGGGCATGTATGATGACAATAGATTTAATTCTGTCTGGGTTGTGAACAATCAAAACAACTTAACCGGTCACTGATTATATGCTACAATGAGCACTGTACAATCGGTGAATTTCAAACTGGTAGTAAGGTCATAAATCACTCTGAAAACTCAATGAAAACCCATAGCAAATGCCGCAAGTCAGTGTGGCACAATCATTCAATGATGATGTTCATTGTTGTCACGCAAAAATGCAATGACATGCATTCAAACTTCTTGAAACTTCCCGCAATAGTGAACCGATGTTTTCAAGACCCGACGAACCGAGAGAGCTGGCGAACGCCGATTTCTAGTGCCAAACGGACCGAAAACTTTTCGTGACCCCAATGCTGTACCAACTGTTGAGTGCATTGTGGAAGGTAGCTTGAAATGGACTAATGCCCTGTTCAAAAAGTTGTGCGTCGATGCGGCATGATGCCAAATCACGATAACGTGTTCGAGTTGTCAGCCCATCGGGTAGCCTCTGAATCGGGCCCCGTCGTCCTTCTTCGGTTTACAGCGACCGGCCGGTACTCATGGGACAGGGACGACTTCAAGCCGAACTCCGTTGAAGACCTCCACAAGCAAACAAAATGTCAAGCGCCCAAGGGCAAAGAATAGTCCTCGTCACTGGTTGTTCCAAGGGTGGGATAGGCTTTGCACTGTGCGTGTCCATTCGATCACGGTTATCCAGACAGAAATTCTGACGGACCTAGTGTAGATGCGAGGAATTTGCTTCCCGAGGATGCATCGTGTATGCGACCTCCCGCAAACTCGAGACTATGGAGGGCTTTCAGAGCCCGAACGTCCGAACGCGCGTTCTGGACGTGACCAACGAAGATGACATTGAGCGCACTGTGAAGGGTATCCTGGAAGAGACGGGTAGGATCGACATCGTCGTGAACAACGCGGGCGCGATTACTAAAGTCGGTGAGTTCCACGGGTCCAAGGCTGGAGGCTTTTCGCCATTCGGACATCATCTCTCATTCAATCCTCATTCTCATTTACTTTCCTCTTTCTCTCTAGGTCCTGTCGCCGAAGCAACCATCGAGCAAATGCGAAAAGTGTTCGAACTGAACACCTTCGGTGCTCTGCGCTTGTCGAATGCGGTACTACCTTCCATGTTCGAGCGCAAGCAAGGGTTGATCGTGAATATTGGTTCCGTTGGGGGTCAAACGTGAGTTCTCCGTTGTCTTTCTCTCAAATGGCTAGTTAGGTTGACCTTTCCCCTTCCTCTTTCTGCCAGGATAATCCCATGGACCGCTTTGTACTGCGGCGCCAAGGCCGCTCTCCACACCATCACCGAAGGCCTCGCAATGGAATGTAAACCATTTGGCATCAAAGTTATGCTCGTCGTACCCGGGGGCGTCAAGTCCAACATCGTAAAAGATGTGAAGTTTGAGGTCTCCGCGAGCTCCGTCTACCAGCGATGGGAGGCCAAATTCGCGCAGCAGACGACCTCCCACACCGGGCCACTTGAAGCAGGGAACGACAGGAACGAGTTTGCTAAGAGATTGGTTGCGCGGGTGCTGAAAGCGAATCCGCCGCCGTATGTATCATTGGGATTAGGTTCCACCTTGTCTTACCTGTGTCAGTGGCTGCCGAGGCAGTGGGTCCTTTGGTGTATATACAAGGTCGCCATTGACCTGGGTCGCACGTAGTTTTGTATAGTTGCATATCGATATAATCTCTCATGTAAAGTCATTGAGCGGTTGAACGGGCTACCTTGATAGAGATTCGAAAGTTATCAGTTTGCCCAGAGGTCGGCCACAGATGATCTCACACGACTGACAGGTCTACGCGTCTGCTGTGTATGCCGCCCACGCAAGTCCAGTTCTGCTCAGGACGAGGTTTTCGACACTTTCGTCACGCTGCAAGTCGAGGGGAAGAATGGTTTCCATTAGATCTGTCTCGATCAATGGAGTAGTCTGCGATAAGACCGTGATCCCAAACAAGTTCGCTCACATCGATGGGGTAGAGGGGGCGAGGGAAGGATGTCGCCATTATTTCGAACTTTAGTGACTTTCCAGAGTCCACAAATTGCGAAGTCCTCCGAGGTGGCTACGGAATGTATGAGTTTCTGGTCGATGACAGGTCCAAGTTGTTCATACGCCTCGATTTTCCCGGATGATAACAAGAATTCCGAGGCCATGAACCACATCGAGTGTGTTGTCGTACTGGACACGTCGACGCGGTACTTGGATGTTGATAAATATCAAACGGATGGGGAGGTGGAATCGGTGGGGTTGGTTGAATTCGCTGATAGCGATGGCCCGGGCGGCCTGCATCAACACCGAGGTTGTCGAGAAATGATCAATGATGAGGTGAGATACAAATTTGAATCGGTGTCCGAGATCGTTCGATCAACAACATCCCCAATCTCATCAGCATCCGAGCTCATGCAACGACGCTTACCGGTCCGTATATTAGCTAGTGTTATTAGGTGATATCCTTCGGGCTAGGCTGATAACACAAGACCGAGCAGTTTACCTTCCTTCGTGTCCATCAAATTGGAAGACGACGAGAAATTTTCGTTTTCGAGCATGATCAGTGGCCAATGAAATAAGGAGTGTACGCGTTGTGAGTGGTACAAACATGAGAGGAAGATTGACTTATCTGAGCGAGTTGGTAGGGAGAAGACGGTCAGAAGACGAGGGACGGGGAACGGAAGAGTGGAACGAGGTCGGCCCTTCGAGGAACACAACACCCTCAATCGGAACTGGGAATCGCTCCTTACGATATTAGGGTGAGTGGGATTGAGTCCTTGGTATAATGAGATAACAAATGCGGTTTATTAAAAGCTGAGGAAGATGAGATATGGATACGCAGTGACCAAAAAAAGAAATGGTTTACCTGGCTGCCTACCTCTCCCTCTCTTCGTTCAGGTTCCTCTACCTATCCGTGTGCCTGAGTTGGATATCAGAATATGGATTTGAACTTGACTGGGCGACTTGACGCACCCCTAACAACGCAGTGCCAGGATCGTGGTTTTTTTTGTCCTTTGCTGGGGCTAGGCCTGTGGCAATATTAATGGCACGGATCTTTTAGCGTGGACACAAGACGGAAGAGATTACATCTCAATTCGGCGGTCAGCTTGTCCGGAATCTTTAACCTCCGGAGTTTAAGTATTGTAAATAATACAGTGCCTTGATCGTGGACATTGATCACTTGTGGCATACATATCATTATTGAGGTCCTTGTGCGGAGGAAAATGGTGGCAGTGTCAGAACTGTCTACGAGGCTGTGGGGCGATATCCCTGGATCATCTATGCACGCTTCCCCAACGCTTCCCTGGACATTCGTATGTGATATCATGCTACAGCTCGCAATTGATCTCGTGGGTATCTACATAGTACATCGAATATATGCCAAGGAAAAAATCGGAATAGCTCCTCATGCGGCGTGTCCACCGCATCTCAAGATCAAGGTACATCTTAGTATCATCTGCACCGCTCATATACTCGACGGCGCCACATCACTCGGTGAGACAATAGGCGAGCGCCCATCATCATCCCGTTCATCATCGAGTGGGTTGCTTATCTGGCCCGTCCTCATCGCCTTCATGCGATCCCGAATAACCTTCGCCATCGACGCCGTCTTGAACATACCCTGGGTGTGGTCCGGCTTCCAGTCGTCGGGTAGGCGCTCCTGCGCTACCCAAAGACGAAGGACCTCGATGTCGACACCGTTCTTGTGCCCCCCTATGCCGCCCAAGACCCCGATCGCGACTGCCATCTCACCCCTCGCGATCTCGGCCTGCCACCACCGCAATGGCATAGGCAGCGCCGCCTCGCGCTTCACGCGGATGTTGGCGACGTCCTCCAGTGTCATCTGCCCGGAGTGGTAGCGCCCACCCTGGTGCAGCGCCGAGCGCATAAGGGACTTGTTGACAGCAGAAGGTGCGTACTCGTCCTCATTGTGTGCGTCGAGGTGAAATAGGGATGCGTCGTGTTCAATGCAGTTGTGACGCGCCAGGTCCCGCAGGGACATCTTGCGGAGCTGGCCGAGAATGAACCAGCCACCAAAGGCCAGGAAAGCAGCCAGGAACCATGATAAATGGTATCCTTCTCTGAGTGCGTGGAAGATCGCAAATGGGCCGATGTTGCGCCCATTCCTTGGTCTGTTCATGGCGGGGAACGATGATGAGCGTGATATTCAAATATAAATGATATTTGGCGACTCACAGGAAGCCGTGATTCGCAAGAGTATTCAAAGCGGGGCATGGCGATCTCTTGTCACTGGGTTGGGGTGGGCAGTAGGAATGGGCAGACCCTGTGACTGGGCAGACGCCCCCGGCGTGCGAGTGGTGGTCATGAGCGGAAACAGGGGAAGCGAGTGGTTTCCCCTCCGTCGCGGCTGCATTTGTGACGACACGATTGACAATGGGCATGGTCAAGTAGTAGATCGGGGGCTGTCAGAGGGAAGAGGCGGATGGGGATCGAATCTTGCATATCCCAAGTCTTATATACAGCGCGGTCTTGGAACGGGGCCGATACTTCGGCGCGGAGAATTCGAATCAGCGCCCGAGTTACGAAATCTATAGAGGCCATATGGATAAGGTTCAAGACGACCACATTAGAAAGCTGTGGAAGATGACGCTCACCATGTGCAACAAGTACATACTGGCCTGTGCATGATCTACATCTCCACACTGCCATTTAGTCGTTTAGGAACAATGGATTGATAGACCGTCAGCGCATTCACACGGAGTTCAGTTAGGGCGCTGAAAATTGGCCGATTAGCAGGGCTTAGGAAGTTCTGAGCGAAGGACTCCAGCGGTCGCCAGGGTAAAGGGTAAATGCTTCCATTTGTGCCACCGGCCCACCGCTCTTTGAAAAACGCCGACTTTAGGCCGAGCTCGGCAAGGGAAATTGCCGCTCGGCACCCCAACATGGCTGTCGGAGGTAATCTGAGTTAGTCGGACATCTAATGTAGGTCAATCGATCGGATTCGATCCTCGCATGTGATCGAACTCCGAGGATCGACGGCATTACAAGTATAGACCGGTCCCAGTCCTTGCCAGTGGTCGTCGGGTTATCCTGACCAATCGATCGCTCCATGTACACTAGTGACTCATTGAACTGCGAACGAGCCTCTGCCAGTGTGTGAGTCTGTGACATCGGAAGCAAATATTGCCGATTTCTCTACGTCACGTGTCACGACTCACAAGTACCAGTGTCGGACTCGGAAGTAAGTACTCTGGGCGACGTCGGACGCGGGGTGTAGCGTTAGAACCCTTTCAACTCCAACCCCAACTAGCAACGACACCAAACACCAATACCTCCATTTCACGAGAAACGCCATGACTGACCCGGTAGCCTCCAAGTCGACCTTCCTTTGCATGTACATGTCGAACCATCCAGACACTCTCGTCGCGTACGTCAAACACTTTGGAAAGGTCCCCGGGAACGTGATTTCTGCTCAGATGAAATCCATCGACTGCAAGGTATGCTTCAACTCGGTTCCTGGTCCCAGAATTAGACCCTTCTCACGTCCGGACGGTGGTCCTGCATATCATAGGGCATGAAGCTCTCATACTCGCTCCAAAGTGGTGAGAGCAGCTCTGTACATGTCAAATTCGACCCTCTACTCGCTGGTTATGGTGACGTCAAGCCGAGGCTGCTTGCTATGAAAGCCGATGCCCAAGAAGCTCTTGGGATGGTAAGTGTTTTTTATACATTCTATTTACGTCGCCAGTAAAGAAATTTATTTCATCCCCATTCCTTCGGTTATAGCTTAAATCTCCAAAGATAACGTCGTTCCGCTTGCCGTTCAGCTCCATCAACGTCGTGTTCGTCTACCTCAGCATCGCGTATTTCACTTTCGCGCCACCCCAGGGAACTGCTCTGCCATACGTGCCCGTCAACGTTGCCGACATGCTGTTTATACCTGCACATGCAGTCTTTGACAAAATTGGCTTCCAGCCGTCCTTGACGAGCATCGTGACGCTCACCGCCGTCATACATGGTTTCGAAAGCCTTTACACGTGGTATCTGTGTAGACGATACGCCAAGGGGCCATTTGTTACGGTGAGCAAGCCAAGTCATGTTCTCCCTTCTCGGTGCCGGCCTGAACCATTCCCCTTGCGCCATTTCCACCACGATAGGCTGCATATCTTGCCGCAACGATGCTCATCGGCCAACCAATCTGGTACGATCTCCAGAAGAGAGTTCAAGCGCAACGCATCGAGAGCGTTATGAAAGCAGAGTGAATGTTCGTAGATACAAGGATTGTGAAGGATTAATTTGTATTACATAGACTGTACGTGGATCGACTTCGTTTATTCGGGCATCATCGCTATATAATATATATTCTCATTTGATGATCACCGGGGCGATGCTTGGGTGCAATACCATCGAACTGCACAGCATATATGTGTGCACTGCTTTGGCTACGACCACTTGCAGAGGATGATGTACTTGTAATGCTCGAGGGGTCTGAATGGGAGACTGGGTGTTTATGGTGGCCATGCTGTAGGGGTGATATTGATGCATGGTATACAGTACTAGACGGAACGACTGTACCCGGCCGCTTTGCTGGCCCAATAACCTCAGTCTGATCATCGCCGCGGTGGGTTCGAACGTTTGCTCGAATTGATGAAGCAGGTAAGTTACTATGTAGTATCCGAGGTGCATCGTGACGAGTAGTGATGGCAACTCGACCTTTGCTGCTAGTATAGAGAGCTGTGGTAGGATCAGAATGCACTGGTTTCTGAGGACCGGGGGGAAGGGGGGTTGAAATCAATCGCGAGTGCCACGGCATCAATATTAATCCGCCACGTCGCACGAGCACGCCTGTAACGATACTTGGTTCATAGAGGAAAGGCGACTGCGATGAACCCTGTAGAAAGATATCACTGGGCAACCGTTAGTAGCCTTCTGATACGATAGCCTGACCTTCAACGACACAACTGGCAATCTGATCATCATGACTCTCTAGTAACCAAACACCGCGAATAGGCTGTTGTTGCTCCGGCAGTACATTGTCATGGTTGCGTTCCTCTGTACCATGATTGACCGGTTGACCTTTTTTGATAAAACCAGTGTGGAAACAAAAGGCACCCCGCGTAGTCGTTTTGCATTTTTGGCTCAAGTAAATGTTCATGTTCAAGCTATGGCACTTTGGCGTGGGGTATGGTTTCAATGAGTTCCCTGCAGCAGACACCTTGTGAACATGTGAACTGCGTGAGAATTTTTCTTACTCCATCACCAGTACTTCCACACGGAACTGGCGGCGTTTACACAGGGCGAGTGCACCGCTCTCCCTACCAAGCAATACCGCACGCTGCGTGTTGTTGGGATGTGGTCAGTGTCTTTATTTTCTAATAATAGTTGTACTATTTGAGGTGCTAGGTTCTCACTGACCATGGCTATTGGCATGAAGTACCACACAACATCCAGCACTGGCCGCCGTAGCACAGTTCCGAGTCTGAACTGTCTACTAAGCAGCTAAGCGAAGTTCCTGCATCGTCGTAGGAGAAATTGCGACCAATGACCCCGATTCGCTCGACTGACTTGTGACAGTCTAAGGGCCCTGGTATACCAGCTACCTGAGTATATGTGAGTAGGTTCGCAGAGATCGTCGCGGCTGGGATTTTGACATCTGACCACCATAATAGTGATTTTTTCGCGGAATCTATTTTCTGTAAATCAAGGGGTTCAAGCAAGGGTACCGTTGCTTAAAAGTGTGGCGACCAGTGCATAGAGCCGTGCACGTCCCAACCATCAACCCCCGGCGAGAAACGCACTGCCGCGCTGGACCCTGTGTAACTAGCATATAAGCATCCCCACAGAAGACGTTACAGGTCAGGCTCCTGGTCGACCTCCCTCCGTCTTCAACTTTCGTTTCTCGTTCGGGGCTGGAACCCTTGTTTGTTTTTTCAACAACTTAGGATGTCATTGTATATTACTCCCACGGAGGCCCTCCTCCAAGTTGCCAGGCAGCACCCATTAATGGCTGCAGTTAACAGCGGAGCGGATCGATGGTCGTACGCAGCCCTCTGGGCTCGTATTAGACAGATCGCTGACAAAATTCACGGTCTCGACGACACCAGGAACCCAATTGGCCTTCACATGGGGTGGGTTTCTATCACTGTTGACGGAAGTATTTTGATTTATAATTTGATTTAGCCTCGAGATTGACTATATTGCTGCGGCTCACGCCATCTGGCTCTCTGGCCGCACCGTCGTCTTTCTTTCTTCGAAATGGACGCCTGATGTCCTCCGGATCGTCCTGGAGCGCGCAAACGTGCGGCTCGTCCTCTTTGGCTCTTTAGAACCTCCAGCTATGTCAGGAGTCCGTGCTGTCTCTACTTTCAGTCTCGCAGAATCTCGACAGCCTCCGAGCGACTTGGTCCCTCCCCCACCTTCAGAACTGGTCGAGACAGTTCCCTTGATTTGTTCTATTACTCCCACCAGTGGAAGTACCGGGGTGCCCAAGAGCATCGTTTACCCCATGTGCAGGAGTTTGGAAATGCTTCCGGAGGAGTCGTCCACTCTCCTCCAACCCATGGATGGCCAGTGGCTTCGCGGCGGAACGGTTAGTTCCACTTTTTTTCCTCCGAAATGTAACACCGCGGGGCGGGATGCTTACCTTTCTCTTCTGAAATCATAATAGACGTTTTTGCGCCCGCTGTTCGAAATTCGTCGTTTCATGTTCAATCGAACCACGCTATACCTCGATTCATCAACTTCGGTGGCGGATCAATGCGCCGCCCTGTACAAGGAACTCGAGTCGGATCAAAACTCACAGATGCTTCGGGTTCATTTCACGCCGAGCGTCTTCCGCGCTTTCGTCGACTTTTCTCGAATGCGCGTTGGGGGATCCGTGTCTCGGTTGCCAAAGGGCTTTGATCGCATCTATTGGATGGTTATCGGAGGCGAATCGCTCAGCGTCCGTGATCTCGAGTTGGCACGGGTTGTTTTTCCCGCTGCGACGATCGCCTGTAACTACGCCGTGAGTGTTCTTTTCTTTTCTTCTTGTGAAACAATCTTCTCATGACTGTCTAGTGCTCGGAGATCGGTTTCGCGGGGATTTCCCAAATGTTCATCCGCCCGACCGATGCCATTCCGTCGGTGATTTCGTTCGGGGCTACGCAGGGTTGCACAGACCTCGTCCTCCTCGACAAGTCGTTTTCAGTTATCCCCAAGACGGAAGTAGGCGCCACAGGCATCGTCGTGTTCGTCACGCGCCACAGCGCTACCCATTACTTGGCCAACGAAGAGGCGTCTCAACACATGTTTCGCCCGGGGAATAACGGCAGAGATATTCTTCTCTACACAGACGACATTGGTTGCATACAGGCCGACGGCACCATCGCCATCCGCGGTCGCAGTTCGCGCAACGTCAAAGTCAACGGACTGTTCGTCGACCTAGACTACGTCGAGCGGGCGTTGGCGCCCGCCTTTTCCGATACCAATACCCATGGCGATAGCTCACCGCTCGGCGTGAGGGGCTACAAGCTCGTCAAGTCAAACGCAACAGACAAGATCGTTCTGTTTGCATGCACCGACACCACCGATGCCATGTCCATCCTCAGACACGCACGCGACTGTCTACGCGCGTCCTGCAAATGTGACGAGCTTGCGATGATGATAAGCTCCGTCCGCTGCATTCCGGACATGCCGTTCAACGCGTCGTACAAGATAGATCTCGTGCAGCTGCAGAAGATGGCCGATTCCACAGAGTGCGATCTTGCGCCTGGATTTGCAACTACCGCCGAACATGGTGCCGACAGCTGCCGCGCTACGAAAATAGACGACCTTGCCAAGGAGATCTCAACTGAGATTGTGAAGCTGTCCAAGTCATCGGAGACTGTCCCAACGGATGGACCGCTCCTGTATTCTGGTCTCAACTCTATCACCGTCGTTCGCCTCTATATGTGGTTGCAGTGCGAGCACGAATACGCGGAGGAGATGGCTCACTTATTTGATGAGGAAGTCACGCCTCAAGTTCTCGCTGCCGAGATATTGGGGGAAGGGATCACGGAGGAGGTCGAAGAAGAAGAAGCTCTGGCTGAAGATATTGTTGCTGAGATCACGAGGCTGTCCAAGTCCGCCGAACCTGTTCCGAAGGACATGCCTCTCCTCTACTCGGGGCTCAATTCCATCACAATAGTTCGCCTTTATATGTGGTTGCAGTCCGAGCACGAGTATGAAGAAGAGATGGTACATCTGTTCGAGGAAACAGTTACAGCGCGGGTCCTCGCCATGGAGATCCTGGGTCACGACGGTGACGGTGACGACGATGACGAAGAGGCGCAGGCGCAGGACTGCAGCGACACGGAGTCCAACTCGGGTACGCTCGTTGGGGACGACGATTCCGAGATCTGTATGCTTGAGAAGGACCCGGATTTCACGACGCAGGATTCGGTCGTCTCGATGGAATCAGTTCCCGAACTTTATGTTGAAGTTTCGGATGAGGGAGTTCTAGGCACGGGAGTCGAAGCTGACGTTTCGGACTCGGACGACGATGAAGTGCGCCATTCTCCCATCGAAGAGGCAGCTTATCAAACTCTTATTGTCAATGCGAGCAATAGTGACTCGGACGGCGAAAACGAAGATGGGGACGGAGCGGGCGTCGAGATCTCGTACCGACTGCTGCAGAGTCCGTCATTGTTTGATCGTTTCCCCAAGTCTCCTGTGTCGCTCGAACGTTCTCCTTTTGCGTCTGTTTTCTCGTCCTGGATCATGCCAATGCAGAGCGAGGAAACGAGTTGGTCGTCGTTGGATTCGGACCTTTCACTTGATGATTGAAATGTTATCAGGGAAAGGCGGTGGCGAAGGTACATTGTGCATAGTATTGCATGTGTGGGGTTGGACTTGGTTTGGTTTAGAGTTCTGGATCTCTGGGCCGGATCTGGGTGTAACTGTTGCGAAACCGTAATAGTACGTCACTTGATTTATGAGGAATGTACATGTGCCAACTTTATGAGACGAGTGAGTGCGAATTCAGGGTGTTTTCACGTAAGTCTATGATCACGGTGTGTTTTGTATGCTCCATTACTCCTCGATGGGCAAAGTCCCATCTCCAGTGGTTCGTGTCTTCAGAGTACGGCGAGCCACGGCTTTCCCCACAGCATTATCATCCCAAATACCAAGGAAGAGGTTTATTTCGAGCAAGACGAGCTTCTTGGCTTCTCGACGTCTTTCAAGGTAGATTTAAAGCTTCCCATTGCTAGATTTATTGACACTTATCGTCTCTTACTCAGTACTCTGAGGATGATGTCCAATCATTGTTTGCTAGTGCTAATTTGCAATCCATCCAACGTTGGATGAACAGCACGTCCAGCTATTCCATGTGGTTGCTAGAGCGTCCTGCCGAAGACTAGTATAGTGTTCCAAATAAGATTAGCAAGATGGGAAGAACGTTCCATCGATCATGTTCTTTGAAAAGCCTACTCATGTAGTACGAATTCTGATTCCGACATGTACTTGTTGTATACTATCATTTCACATTCCGATGATCTTGGACGTTCGTTGTTCAAAACGAGAGGAGAGACCAAACGAACCTTATTTCCAGAAGGCCCTGATGTGGCGTTGATTGCACCTAGCTAGATGTTCAACATCATCAGGATCATGTGCTGGGCCATGTGGATTTGACTTCGGATTCTGTCATGATGATCATACAACAATGGTTCGTCCTCCTCTTACAACCTACATAGTACATACACTGATTTCGTATCATACAATTTATCTCTTTCAATCTCCAACAATCAGTCACTCGGTCGAGAGTTCTGCGGCTGTCAGGTAAGCAGGCTTGCCCACAGGAATCTTCTGAATGCACGCACATGGAATGGGGCTGATCTTCACGCAGTCAACTTGAACTCCAGCACCGCAGACTCAGCAAGGTCATACACCTTCTCCAACCGAAGACCAACCGCAGACCTGCCAAAAAGTGAACAGAAACACGATACAAGGTGAGGCGAACGCACCCCAACGCAATGAATTCATGGAGCGTTCTCTGCTTCGCATTTAATACGAACCACATGGTCATGTCTTGCTGAAGCACCCGGGTCTCAATGCTTGGCAACAACTGTTCGGGTGCGGCATGCAACCCAAATGATGTTGTGGTGGAGTCACGAATCGTTGGAGGCAACACGGGGCCGTCTATTCGAAGTAAAAAATAATTGGGCCATGGTAAGTCGATTAGAAGCATTCAGAATACGAGAACGTACGGATCAGAATCCTGCTGTGCGAATCCATGGCTTTTCTGACATTCCCCAGGATCATTGTAGCCTCGGTATCGGGCCAGTCATCAATGATATGGCGGAGCTAAATATATGATATGATCAATGACCATCTTGTCCGATCCAAGCGGCGGAAACCTGCGCATACATAGTACACGTCCTGACCCGGAACAGGACTTTGTTCGAGGAAATTGAGTGGAACGAAATTAACCCGGTTATTTTGCAGCGCCTCGGGTGCATCATTGGCCCAGACCTGATGATTCATGAATAGTATGAAGATATCTGTGTTGCGATATAAATATCAAAAGAGGGTCCTTACATCTTTCGCCTGTATCATAACCTCCGGCAAATCTTGTTGAGTGAATTCAAGGTGTGGGTGCATTTTTGCAAGAGGCCGAGAAACTGTCCCAATACCAGCACCAACATCACAGACAGTCTTAACCTCATTCCATGAATAATCTGTGGCGATGGTTATGACGATCACATTGAAGGTGGGAAAGCTATTTGCTGACGCTGCAAAATGGAGAGAGAACCTATAGAAGTTCCAATTTGAGCACGATGAAAGGTCTACTCCGAGTCAACGTTTCAACCATGACTGGTATAATGATCAATGGATGCCTGACCTCCCGTCTCTCAGCCTGAAGGATCCACGGGATCAGGAGCCTAAATCACACCAATAGAAAAAAAAAGACGACTCACGTTCTCCTTCAGCCAGTCAAAGAAATTACCCTTGATACCCTTCTTGTTGAGCGCATACATAAGGGGCGACTTGTCTGGATGATAACTGGCCGCATATTCCGGTTCTGTCATGGCTTCATACAGAACAGTCGCGCCATCGGAAATATCCTCGGTCATGTGTCTTGAGAAAGCACCGCTATCGGAACTCGAGAGCGTGATGAGTGAAACACGGTTGTTGGCAAAGACATTAGGCTCCACTGAAAACATATATAAGTTTATCTTCATGAGCATAGGGTAGAAGAAATGCTTACCTTCGGCGAAGCACCCCTTGCTTACAAGGAAACGAAGAACACGAGCAAGCTTTCCCTTCTCCAAATCGACTAACTTGGCAAGCTCGTCGATGTGCAGGCCATCTGGATAATTCTCCAATACATCTGCGACCTTTGCACGAACAACAACGCGCATGCACGCCCATTCAAAGGGAACTGCAGACTGATTATGGGATAAACCTCCCAGTCAGTCTCTCCGGTCACGATGTCAGTGCTGATATACTACTCACATTGATAACAGTATAGAGCGGTGGTAACAACGATGCGCAGAGCTGCTGGCATGCCCCGCGGAGAGATTTCACAACTTTCTTCAGTGCAACGGTATCGGCCGCAAAATCCATGGGGTGAAATGTGTTTGAGTGGATAGTAGGAGCATCACCACCACCTTCCTTGTACTCGGCAACTGCTTGGCGGGCCGAAGTGACAATTATTTCGAGCAATGCTTCAATTTGGGCTTCACCTGAGACCATCGTCAATACCAATCAACGCGGATGGTGGAGGTAGGGGGATAAAGTGTTGGGACTGTTGAGCGCTGAGCCCATGCTAGTGCATAAGAAGTTATAGCAAGCACTAATCGGATCCGGCTGCCATTCAAATCAGCATTCTATTTCTAGCAGTCGTGGTTGCGTACCTATGGTATTACTATCATTGCACCGGTGTCGCAAAATCTGAGTACCCTCTGTAAAAATCTCAGCATTCGTCGTTAGTATAAGGGGAAAAAATGCACAAGCTAATAGAATAGTGTGTAAAAAGAAATGCTACAGGAAAATCAGTCTCAGAA